>PKML01030101.1:580623-674882 GCA_002933935.1 Eutrema yunnanense | reverse complement strand
TGTATATTATTTGATGTTTATTTATTTGATGTTTTTTGTATATTATTTGATTGTTTAGAGTTTAGATTTTTTTGTATATTATTTGATGTTTATTTAAAAAAAAAATAGAATGGAGTTGCTAAACCGAAGCAAATCAGTCACAAATTTGGGACTACTTTTGCAAGTACTTAAACAGTCGCAAATAAGCGACTATTGTCTGACTATTTTTTTTAGTCGGTAATTTGTGACTATTATGCCTATGCATTATGAGTAGTCGCAAATCAGTCACAATACTGTCCCTCTTTTTTGTGACTAAAAAAAATAGTCGCAAGAAATAGTCACAAAAACTGTGTTTTTTTGTAGTATATTCTTTCTCAACGATCACTTTCTAGTCCTGATTCGCCGATCTCCGAATTTTTTGTAAATCTCTGGATCGGGTTTTATCTCATCATATTCTCCCCGTAACAATGGTATCAGAGCTAACGACGGACCCAAAATCACGGTGGACACGATCACAAACAAGCCCCATCGGAAGTATTCATGTGAGCAGGTGTATGAAAGAATGGACAAAGGGTTGTGTTTGTTTTGTGAAGAGCTTGATACCCCTGGTCATTATCATTCGAAACACAAGAGAGTAAAGATTTTCATGACGGAATGTGAAGATGACCAATTTTCTGCTGATAACGAGGTTGTAGAACCAACTGTTGAGACATATTCATTGATGAAACTGTTGGAGTGTGTCCTAGTTTTGCAGAATTCTGGTGAGTTGAATCGGGAAGAAGATCATGCCAAAACCGTGGCAGAAGGAAAGTTAAATCTACCTCTTGGGCAAAACATCGAACACCTGGTGGGCGACAAAAATCAAAATACTCCTATTGATCCAAGGATTTCTGTGATGGCATCAGGATTTCAACCATTCAACAAGTTACAACCTCCTGATCCTCCTGATCTGAACCGATCGGAGTTGTTTCTGCGATTAAGGCCAAACCTGAAATTGTATCTGACAAGGAAAATGATGATCCATACCTTGATTATGGTGATGGGTTTATGCAAGACACGATACTGTTCGAGGAAGATGATGTGAATTTGGGGTTTGAAAACAAAGTTGAATCAGTTGCATATGGGAAACAATTACTCGACGCTTATGATGGTTTGGCTACACAAGTTCTGGTTCGCGTTGCTGGTAAAGTTAGTGTTATCACTGATGATTATGATGATACTGTTTCCTATGAGGACAACATCAAGCTCTATGACCATGTAGACTCGACTCTAAGGAGCAATCTGATAAAAAAAATTGATCATCAACACTGTTGTCTTCTATAGAGATGTTGAGATGCCTCAGAAGTTGTATGTTGTCACGAAGCTGGATTGCGCAGATCAGATGCTTAACACTATGTCTCACCATACAGAATTGCTAAGAACTAGAAAGAGGAAGCATAAGTGGTCAAAGTCTTGGCGATGCAAGTTCAAGGGGAAGTTAGAGGCACATAAATCGACAGTTAGACCATTCTTTTGCTGAAAATTGTAGTTGTGATTCTTGTGACTTCATCAAAGGTCATATCTCTGCCTTTGGTCGAAGATAACCAGATGCTTCTAGATGGAATGGCTGAGGTTGACAAAGTCTTATTAAAGAAGTTTGGCTCAATAAACTCATACTATAAAGATTGTTTACTGCTGGAATTGATGTATGTTGAGTTCGTTGGAGGAAAAACACATGGTGAGGAGCTGTTAGTTACAGGTCATAAGGTGCAGGCAAATCAAGAGTCCTTTGTGGAATTTCATATAAAGATTCATGTGAGGGACAAAGTCTGTTCAAAGAAGAAGCGGAACTGTGGTGGCAAGTTCATATTTGCAGAAGAATCAAGAACATATTACATTGATGAAGAAGATTATGCACAAGTGCAAAAGTTAGTCGATGTTACTCTGGTGAATTCAAAACGGATGCATCTAGAACTGTCTACAAGAGAAAGGTTCCAGATTGTGTATGACGATGGGGTGAAACTTTATGATTACCAATTGTTTGAGACAATGCTTATGCGAGTACACAGCCGGGAGAAGAAGAGGAAGTGCCACAAGACCTGAAAATTCAAATATAAACCAGAATTTATGTTCAATATTTTGATGCAGGTTAAACGACTTACACTCATGGGAAGAAGGATTATTAAATGTAAAATGAGGATGATGGGTGAGTCAAGGAGCATGAAACAACTTGTTTTCGCTGACATCAAGTCTCGCAGGAAGCACAAGTGGAGCATGTGTGTTTATAACAAGAGCATGGAAGTAGAGTTACAATTCTGTTTGTTGGCAATTCTGTTTGCTGGGAATAGACTATCTGATTTTGTTCGGGCCAAACATGTGTGGGAGCCTAGTGGAATCTCAGCTACCAGTAGAGCTACTACGCTCAAACAAAGGGTTCACAAAACCAATTTTCAGGGAATTGCACAAGAGTTATCTCATTGATGATATAAGAGTTCAAATAGAAGAGTTACAATTAACTTTTCAAGAGAGTCACATACATCACAGTTGTGTAAATGTGTTGGAGCAGTGGTTTTTGCAAGTTGTGTTTTAGCAGAGTAAACAAGGAATCGTGAAGTTGTTGCTCTTACGTAGAGCCATAACAGATTTGGGTCATCTTTTGCTTAACGATTTGAATAGTCTACCTATTCATATCAACAAAAATATGTCACCAGTTCAAGAACAACAAAAACAGAAGCTGAACTTAGCAACTTGGATGTTCAAGGTGGAAAGGTTGATGTTGCTGCACATGAATTTCCACACTCAATGGACAAGACTTCAACAAATGCCTCCTAATAATGCATATGATTTTGATAATCAAGAAGAATCTCTTGTAGTTGACAAGTTACTTGGAGAATATCCTCACACTACATGGTTGTTTCTGAAGCTTGAACTTGAATACGAATATGAAGATCACGGTTAAATTGATGAATTGAAGTGGAGAATTGAAGCTCAGCACTTGGAAGCGGAGATCACGGTTAAAATTGAAGAATTTGAATTTTAACTGTGATCTTAGTGATCCGATATACGACACCTATGAAGCGGAGAATTGAAGCTCAACACTTGGAAGATTTAGACAAAGAAATTGAACCATATAATGATCTAGGGATATTTGGAAATATTCTAAATATCTTTATTATTTATTTTATTATTTAGACAATTTATTTTTATTGTTTTAGGGGTTTTCTAGTGTTTTAGATTTATTATAAATAAGTCGTTTAGGCCTAAATTGTATTCACATTTGATTTGATTAATAAAACTCTCATAGAGCTTTTGAAAGAAAACTCTTGATCCTTATTTCCGGGTATTCTTTGAGAATTCAATGGGATTAAGACGGTTTGGCTAACGGATATTCTAAGAATTCAACGTTAACCTCGCATATCGGTACTTCCGCTACATCAATTGGTATCAGAGACAACACTTTGGTTTCTTAATCAAGGTTTGATTATGTGTGCTCGATTACCATGTCGCTCGGGATTTTTTATCCCACCTATGAAAATTGGTTTGTTTCTTCTAAAGGTATGTGCGCAGAGTTCAAAGAAATTATTGGTGATCCAATTTTTGATATTTACGATAATGGATATTATATTCAAGGTAACGATGGCGAAAGCTTGATAAAAAATCAAGCCGTAATAAATCTTGAAGACAATAATAATTTTGGGTTGTTGACGGTGAAATATTTGGAATACGACGAAGCTGCTGAAAAGTTAACCGACCTACTTCAGAGGGTGAAGGTAACGAGACTTGTGGAAGTTTATCAAACTTCCTTAAGATCCATGAAAGATGTATCAACTTCATCATCACGTGGACGAGAAGGACCATACAAAGTTTTGGGCTTTCATCAAATCAGGCCCAATAAAAGTCCCACTTTACGACAACATGGAGCCTCAAATTCGATGTCACCAACAATTCAACAAAGCGTTTGTGGCATATCTTTACTGGAAAATTAAGGAGATTGGCGAGGAACAGAACTACAATTTAACGTTTGGAAGATTTTATCAATGGAAGGTTAGGAGAAAAAGAAAGAAACGAGGTATATTTTTAGTGGAAGAATTTGAATATGAATATCACAGTTAAAATTCAAGGCTGAGGATCAGGGTTAAGATTCGAGGACGAATCTTTTCGTCGTCGGAGAGAATGATCTTTTCGTCGTCGGAGAGAATGATGGAGGGAGATATTTGGAAATATTACAAATATCTTTATTATTTATTTTATTATTTAGACAATTTCTTTTTTTTGTTTTAGGGTTTTTTTAGTGTTTTAGATTTATTATAAATAAGTCGCTCATGCCTAAGTTGTATTCAGTTGATGATTTGATTAATAAAGAGATTTTATAAAGGTTTTGATAAACTACTGTGAAGAGTATTCACAAATCCTAATTTTCCGGGTATTTTCAAAATCAACGAATTACTATCCTATCCATTAAAGCTTCCGCTAGATCAGTTAGTGACTGAAAGTGTTGTTCCAGTTCTAATTAACTTAGGCAAGTTATAGACTATAGGGTCAAAATTATAAAAGAAAGTATATATAGAACTTTAATTTATTTTCTTCCGGAATAATTTTTTTATTATTACACGACCGCAATTTGGCGGCATTGTCCACGAAATAAGATACAATTAAAGGCCATTTTCTTTTTGTTTCTATGTTAAGTTAACTGCCAAATGATACCCACCAGCCTCTTTGACTTTCTTCTCTATTTTAACTTTTATTTTGTTTTTGGTTTCTACTAATTTAATATTTGTATTGGAATCTCACGAGTGGCCTTCTCTGAAGCCAACCACCATTTCAGTAGTTCAGTTAATAGAATCAAACCATATCCACATTTAAAGCACACAAATTCAAATGTGTACACGTAAATAGAAATCACAATAATATGTGGAGATCACACTACCAGATTGACCAAATTATCCAAGTATGCAATTGTGTCATCCAATTGTGTAAGAATCATCGGTTTTGAATTTTTTACGCAAATAAAAGAAGGATTAGTATGAATTATTGCTTTTTGTACTCAATGCTTAACTAACAAGTTTAAGGTTTCTTTCTTCATCTTTTAAGAATCCACACTAATAGTGGAACTGTCGAAGAATCTTTAATCCATAATTTGGTGCATGAATTTAACAGATTTTATATCTAAAATAAGTTTAGGAGTATAAATCTTAAGGTATACAACGTATATATAGTAGATTCCGAATCTCTGTTTTTGAAAGTTTCTATGCTTATTTTTTTTGTGCTAAAGGTTATTCTATGCGTATTTGCAAGCTATGAAGACAAGTATCAAATTTATGTTTTGCCACAAATTGAATCTTGTTATCATGTCCATGATTTGAACATCATGGATGTATATATATCGACATATTGTTGGTTGAGTAATCTACTGTCAGCTCATGACACACATTATCCATTAATTGCGGATAGTAATTATGTCCATCAATGTTAGACATAAACTAAGATTGTGTTTGTGTATCATGTAATCGATGAAAACAACAAAAAATGCAAAGATAAATGAAGCACAAAACTATAGACGCATCATTGTGTTAGATATTCGTATGTATACAACCGTACGTATTCAGATGAATATTTCTTTAAGTATATAAGAGTAAAATAGTTACATAGTTGCATATAGAGGGGAATAATCGAATAAGTAATGATAATTGGTGGGAATTGATTAAGGATGGCATGCATGGATGGTTCCCCAACATACGCACTCGAGCATGCATTGCTAATACCCAGCCGCGCGTGCCAACACACCCTTGTCCTTAAATCAACTGGAGTACTAATTATTACTCCATCTTTTCTATATTAAATATGTTTAAGGTTTTTGCACATCAATTAAGGATTCATTTAACTTTTATTTTTTCTATACTAAAAACATCATTTATTGTACATTTAAATACAATTCAACTAATAAGAAAACAATCTGCAAAATACAAAGAGTAAAAAACAATTAAAAATTATTTAATTTTACATTGATTTGTGAGAATATCACTTATTTGAAAACAAAAAAAAAATCTATAAAACATCACTTATTTCAGAACGAATGGAGTATATAATTTAACCGATAAAACAAACTACATAATGCAAATAGTCACAAAACAAAAAAAAAGTTAATTAATTTTACATAGAATAATAAAAATATCACTTAATTTTTTAAAAAAAACATCACTTATTATAAATAAAACAAAGAAAATACCAAATTATTTAGATGATAAATATGACATATTGACTAAATAGTGATTAACAAATATCAAAACGTCATTTTCAAATACTTTAATATAAAAATGCTTTTGTGTGATTTGCAACATATGTCAAAAATTATGATTTCGTCCACCAACACATTTATACTATGTCACACAATTGTTCATTTATCCGTATCATTATTTCTGTAGAAGTTAATAACTTATAAGAATATTTTTTCTCAGAATATATATTTTTTTTTTGTAAAAGAAAAAGAGGAGAAAGTAGCTGACAGAAGGAACATATAGGGAAGAGAGCAAAGAGAAAAAGAGAACTTCAAGAATCAACAATGAAAAAAAAGTAAATTATTTGCAAATTCCTCTTTTTGTCGCTTAAAAGATACAAAAATGTTTAAAAAAAAAAAAAAAAAACGCTAACTAACACAAAATAAAACAAGAAGAAGAACACCTAATTTTTACTGTCATTATCATAAGGAACATAGCAAACACAAGACTTCACTTTATTTTTGGCTATATACATATTTTCACACACACAAAAACATACAATGTTTCAGGCTTTGTATTGCTGCTTGGGAACACTAGTCTCATACTTTTTTTCTCTTTTGACCAACTTATATTGATTTGATTTCACTTATTACTATAGTTGAGAAATTTCATTATTTAGAATTGAGAGTAATAACATAATATATTGTATTAACTTAATATACTGTATTTGGACTGACGATGTGTTTTTTTTCTTTTGATAATATTTGTAAAAAAAATACAACGGAGAAACCAAAAATAGAGCATCAATCCTAAGGTCCAAACTAAGGTTCAACGTCTAATATTAGGGTATGGTCCATCTTTACATTTATTATTTTACTGTCATGAAATTGACATCTTAACGGATTTTAGGATAGTTTGAATTACATAATCCAAAAAATCCGATTTAGCATGCAAAATACATACATGATTTGAAATAGGAATGATAAATATTAAGAAGATATTTACTATTCTTAAGCTCTCTCATTAATTAACACATGAGACATTCAGACTAAATAATTTATTATCCTCTGTTTCAGCTAAATATTTTATTAGCCAGCTCATTCTTATCTAATAGGTGATTTAAGGTGGAAGTGTGCTGTGTGCATACTCATTTTCTTCAGCCATGGACCAAAATAAAAAGCATTGTAGTTAGATTTTGCTTAGTCACTTTATGTCAGTGGGCTCTATGATTTTGTCATTTTATTTTTGGTTCCTTAATATTTCTGGAGGTTAAAGAGAACAATGAAACAAAGGCATGAATGATTTCATCACTACACATATAAACACTGACTATTACTTTAAGACACCACAATTCCGTAAACCCCTTTTAATACTCTCTCTTTCTTTATTGTTAACATAAGACCCCAAGAAGACCATAAGAGTGTTCTTGATTCTTTATTTTGGGTTTGAGAAATGAAGAAATTTAGCTTCAATAGCTTTGGAAATGGTGATAGCTTGAGAGGGTTATAAAAATCAAGGGGTTTTGTCTTCTTTTGCTCACTTACTCTTTCTTTTTATATCAAGAAAACGTCTTGGGTTTTGATGGGAGGTGTGTTCGTGTTGAGGAAACCCAGAAACGGCAATAAATGCCGTCGTTTCGATCGATGCAATACAATGAGACAAACAGAAGCAGAGTTATTCTCAGAGGAAACAAGAATGAGAACAAGAGAAAGAAGACGAGGAAGAAGAAGAAGAAGAAGCTTCTTCTTTGATATGATATTTTTCTTTCGTCCTTGTTCCTCCAACATTCTCTTCTTCTCTCTTCTTCTCTTGTCTTCTTCTTCTTCCTCTGTCTTGTCGTCGGAAACAGAGAATCTCTCACCGAGAAACCAAACTCTCCGGCCGCTCGAGGAGCTTAATAAGCTCAAAGCTATCAATCAACATCTCAGGAATATCAATAAACCTTCCGTCAAGACAATTCATGTAAGTGAGATTTCTCAAACGTTAACCTTCTTCTTCCTCTGTATCAGAAAAAAAAAACTCTTCTTAGATTATTTATGCTCTGTTTGAGAAATACAATCTTCTTCTTTTTCGCTCTGTTTTAGAAGATAAATACACTCGTCTTACTCTGTTTCTTATCTTCTATCCTCAGTTTCAAGAACAAACTCTGTTTCAGAAACACACACATACACGCTATTCTCTTCCTCCTCTGTTTCGGATTCTTTTTTCTTTGTTTCAGATCACACTCTTCTTCTTCTTATTGTGTTTCTGATTTCCTGTCCCTTTTTTGTTTCGGGACAATCTTCTTCTCCCACTGATTTCTGATTTTATGGTCGCCTTTTTGCTGCAGAGCCCTGATGGTGACATCATAGACTGTGTTTTATCACATCACCAACCAGCATTTGATCATCCCAGATTAAGAGGACAGAGGCCACTGGTACACACACAAACATATGTTAATCTTGATTACACAGTCACTAGACCCACTAATCATAAACTAATTAATACGTGAGATTTAATCACTGAAGGATCCCCCTGAGAGGCCAAGAGGGCATAATAAGAGGAGAGGATTGAGACCAAAGAGCTTCCAGCTATGGAGAATGGAGGGAGAGACATGTCCTGAAGGAACAATCCCTATCAGAAGAACAAAAGAAGAAGACATTCTCAGAGCAAACTCTGTTTCTAGCTTTGGCAAGAAACTCAGACATTTCAAAAGAGATACCAGCAGCAATGGCCATGAAGTAAGATTTTCAATTCTCTTTTCTTTTTTTGGTGTTTGAGTTTTGTTTTTTATATTTAAAATACATCACTTAGAAAAATAAAATCAATGACAATTATATGGGTTTAGTTTGAATATACAAAAGATATATTTTTTTTGTTTGTCTTTAGAATTTGCTAAGAGTTAACTTATAGAAAGGATATTTTTGTCGGGTGTGTTTATAAATTAAAAATTAGAATTCTTAGTTTTGAAATGTAAGAATTTGAAATCGATGGAATTTTTCATTTCTTTTACCATATTTGGACGAGAAGGGAAAGAAAAAAAAAAGTGGTCAAAGATATTGGCAAGTGTCTTCAATTTCATATTAATTGTTCTTTTAAAAATTTCATCTTTTGAGAAATGTAGACAAAGAAAAGATAGTCAAGCTTGTCGGTAAAAAAAAATGAAAGAGAGAGAGAGATAAGAGAGAGTATTACACTAGAAAAATCTTCTTTTAATCCTCTTCTACATTCTGTCAGCAAATTTATCTTCTTTCTTTTTTTTCTTTTCAAAATTTACATTCTTCTATCAGCAAATATATACATATTTTTTTAAACTCATAATATAAAATCCTTAGTTGTATAGGTTTGGAAACACACAACAAACTCTCACGAAGTTAAAGCTCTGCCAAGTTTCTACTAAAACCATTTTAATCTAATGAAAAAAATAAGAGTGTTAGTATTACTCTAACTAAAGAATGAGTGAATGAATGATCATCAATAATAATAATAATAATTAAAAACGTTGATTTTGTGGTAATCACTCTCACTGATTGTTAATATATAGCACGCGGTGGGATACGTGAGCGGAGAGAAATACTATGGTGCAAAAGCAAGCATAAACGTGTNCTTGTCGGTAAAATAAAAATGAAAGAGAGAGAGATAGGAGAGAGTATTACACTACAAAAATCTTCTTTTAATCCTCATATTTTTGTAACTATATATACATATTTTTGTAACTATATATACATATTTTTGTAACTCATAATATAAAATCCTTAGTTGTCTAGATTTGGAAAACACAACAAATTAAACTCTCACGAAGTTAAAAAGCTCTGCCAAGTTTCTACTAAAACCATTTTAATTTAATGAAAAAATAAGAGTGTTACGTAATACTCTAACTAATGAATGAATGAATGAATGATCATCAATAATAATAATTAAAAACGTTGAATTTGTGGTAATCACTCTCACTGATTTGTTAATATATAGCACGCGGTGGGATACGTGAGCGGAGAGAAATACTATGGTGCAAAAGCAAGCATAAACGTGTGGGCACCACAGGTGCAGAATCAATACGAGTTTAGTTTATCTCAGATTTGGATTATCTCTGGTTCCTTCGGTAATGATCTTAACACCATTGAAGCTGGCTGGCAGGTAAAATCTCATAGGACTAATAGAAACCAATTGGTTAATTAATTATCATTTGCTAATTGTGGTGGATCATTTTTTTTTTCTATCTTGCCCCATCAGGTGAGTCCTGAGCTCTATGGAGATAATTACCCAAGATTCTTTACTTACTGGACCGTAAGTCATTCCAGTATATATATATGCCTTTTGTATTTACATATTATTCTATAAAGTAATAAGCTCTTATATATGTTTTGGAGACAGAACGATGCATATCAAGCAACAGGCTGCTACAATCTCTTGTGTTCTGGTTTTGTTCAAACCAATAGTCAGATTGCGATTGGAGCTGCAATCTCTCCCTCGTCTTCATACAAGGGTGGACAATTCGATATTACTCTGCTTATTTGGAAGGTACATATCATTTGAAATATCCCTAATTTACAATATTCATTCATTCGCTGGTTTTTTAAACAGCAACCTTTGAAAATTTGTGTATATACATAAAAAAAAACCAATCTATTGCATACTTTAATTAGAAGATGCTCTTTCTTTTCTCCCCTTTTTTTTAATCATTTTATAGAGAAAAAAGCAAGTATACTTGAGTATCACACCACTTATTACACACTCTTTACTTTTGTTCTAAGTTATTCTTTTTTTTCTTTCATATTTTGATGCATTTGTCCCCAAATAGTTCAACATACCAACTCTCAAAGCAATACTAGGAGCATGGCTCATGAGTTATCAAAATAATAGTACTATTTTTTGTTTCTAGCCTCACATGGGTCATAATTAAAGGCATGTTTTTCGTTTTAGTTTTTTTTTTAAGGACAAACACGTAGATTACACCCTATATATTCTTTATTTTGTGGCGCAATGTAAATTTAAAATTTATAACCATTGACTACATTTATTTGATGCAAATAATCATATACATAATTGATCAAGATGAATTTTTAATATAGAAGATTTATGTGTGTTTAATAATTAATTAAAAATGAAATATCAGGATCCGAAGCATGGGAATTGGTGGCTTGAATTCGGGTCGGGTATTCTAGTCGGGTATTGGCCATCGTTCTTGTTCACACACCTGAGGGAGCACGCGAGCATGGTCCAATACGGTGGCGAAGTTGTCAATTCAAGCCCATTTGGGGCCCACACTTCGACACAGATGGGGAGTGGATATTTTGCAGAGGAAGGGTTCACAAAATCTTCTTATTTCAGAAACATCCAAGTAGTTGATTGGGATAACAATTTGGTCCCTTCCCCGAACCTCCGAGTACTCGCGGATCATCCGAATTGCTACGACATTCGAGGCGGATCTAATCGGGCTTGGGGGAATTATTTTTATTACGGAGGACCTGGCAAGAATCCTAAATGCCTTTAAAAATTTTTTTTATTAGGGTTTAGGAATTTAAAGTTTTCGTGAAAAAATGAAAATTTGAATAGTGTTTTATATATGGTTACAAGGGGACCGCTTTCATCATTTTTTTAAGGTTAATGGTTTTGATCATGTTCATTTATGTGTAAATGTGAAACGTATATTAATGGAGGAAATGTAGAATTATATCCCCAAATTTTTTTTTTCTTCTAATCAAAATGTGAGTGCCATGTTTTTTTTTCTATTAGCTCATGAAATTACGTAATAGATTAAATAGCTGATTGAATCTTCTAATTTGTAGCATATTTCAATTCAATAGATATAATTAATAGAAGTCTTTATGTAAAATTAATAACTCATATTGTTGATGTTTTAGTCGAGATGATAGATCAAATGGAAGTATCCATTGTTAATCACAACTATGTGAATGGAGTATCACTAGCTCGTCCTTCTCTCGCATTTTGCAGAAAATAACAAACCGAAAGATTTACAAGTTTCATACAACTACAAACCGTAATTAGAGATATGTTTCGACAGATTAAACATCTTGTATTACCCATAACTCTATAATCAAGTTCTTGCGACAAAATAATTCCATAGTAAGTTGATTTTTGCAACAAAATAAGTCCTTTTGTGATGAATTGGAGCGTTACAATAAATATGTTTACTTGTGTTGTGTTCTATTCATATGATTTAGAAAATCACTTTTTAGTAGGTCAATATTCTTAAATTGTTCGAAATCAAACACACTTAACTATGAAATGCTTTCAAAATGGGATAGCAAAAATCCGAATGCAATTTGCTGATCATACGTAATGAAATCATTTATTTTTAAGCTTTCCCACATACACCACATCGATGTATTGTAATTTGTATTGTTAGTCATGTAATTAATGAAGTACATATATAATCAACATAATCATGTATATATAGGTATATTGTAAGTAATTGCACATTAATTTAGAGAGAATCAAGATAATCATCATACTAGGATTTNTGGATCAGTTTTTTTGTTCGGTTTAATTTCAGGTTTTGATGGTTTACTCTCGGTTTAGATCACTAACCGTCGAAACCAACATCCATGGGTATATAGGTCTCAAACTTTTTTTTGGGAGAAATAAATCTTTAACTATGATTTCGTGGGGAAATATACAGAAGACATAGTTCGGTGGAGATCTGGCTAGATAAGAAATTTTTCGTGGGGAAATAGATCGTTTTTCCAAATATTTTTCAATTTTTGTTTTGATATATATTCAAATAACATATAATAAATTATAGTGAAAAATATAACAAGATTTTGAATAGATTTTTTTTCTTTGAATATATATGAATTGATTATTATTTCAAAATATATAGTATTAAAAATAATTAAGAAATGATTTAGTGAATAACCTCTTTAATGCAAAATATATACTTTTCATATTCTAATCAATTATCCTTAATTATTTGTAATTGCATTTCATGTAAATAACTTACAAAACAAAGTTCATTTTTAAAAATGTCTTCTTAAATAATATTCTTATAAAGATATATAGATCGTTTTTTATTGACAATCAAGATAATCATATAGATCGTTCTTATCTTTGATTGAAGCAAATAGTAAATTTATGAAAGGTTTTTAATTAAGTTAGAGATTGACAATAAGTGGTGCAATATTGTGGGTTTTCATAGCAAAGAGCTGGCGTTTTGGGGCAGCAATAACAGCCTCCTGGGAAAACATTGTTGCAATCGCCAGACATATCCATTGTGTTCGATCTTTCTATCCTCGCACCTACACACATTCATTTGAAAAACACATCAACCCAACTTTGATCACTCTAAAACAAATAGAAATTCAAAATATATTTATATGAGACAACTTATACATACATTGACGTAGAGCAAATAGAGAGAGCACAAGTATGCAGATGAGAGATGCATGTGATGATTTCATGGTTTGAATGTCTTAAATTAAAGGATATGATGCTGTGCTTTTTTAGTTATCTTTCTAAGTTGTTGTAAATCCAAAGCTCAATCAACATATATATATATATATATAGAAAATATAGAAGCTTATATAGTTATATTAGGTTAGGTAATAGTATTTAGAGATAATATATATATCAAGTATATGCTCAAAGCTGGCCCTAATTTTTAAGAGGCCGCAAAGTAGTGAAAAAAATGGGCCATTTTATAATTATATTGGTTTTCGGTTTTCATTAGTTTATTAAAAAAAATCTATTTAATGAGAATTGAACTCATGACATGTAGAGCTAAACACTTACCTTTTACCATTAGCCTAAAATTTTAGGGCCGTAACTTTTTATATAAAAACGAGGACTGCAAATATATGCTTGGCTTGCTTGGCCACAAGGCTGGCCATGTATGCTCCTTCTTTTCATGTTTCCAATTTTGTAGGATCAGTTGGTTACATTGTCATTATTTTCATGTGTTAATGGCATGTCGTCTCTAATTTTTATTGCAAAAAAATATTGGACAAATTATTCGAGGGTGAGAATGATATTGTGTTTTACCGGAACGAGGAGAGATTTTTTTTTTTTTTGTAATAGTAAGATAAATACCGGGAAAAAAAGAGAATCATTTATTATTATTTATTTTTTTATAATTGGGAGTGTCCTGGACCAAAGCCCACACTAATCTCCCGAAGCCCGCTGAAATCCACGTTTTTTTCACTCTTTGTCTAGCGTCCATGGATGACCAAATGGGAGTTGTTAGATTTATGGTAAAAATCTGATTTGTTTTACATTCATTACGAACTGTTGTAGAAGTCTTTTGGCATATGAGTGGCATTATGTTAAATCTCTTTTTCGTTTGTTTTTAGTTTCTATTTGATTATTACTGGCTAATTAGATAGCCTTTAAAAAAAACATTTTGTAACAATCTTTGATATAATCAAAGTATTCACATTATATAAAAATAAANGACAAATTTAAACCTGACCAAAAAGTTAAAATATATATTATTATTTTTTGTGTGATTAAAAGTTTTCTAAATATTAGAAACGTTTTAAGTTGCTTAAAATGTTGAATTGTAGCAGTAAAATTTATATGCTGGATTTTGTAAGATTTTTTTACTATAAACATTTAACCAAAAACTCTTTTACAATTGACCAAAAACTCTTGGTCAAACACAAAAGTAACTCCAAAATTCAAAATCTTCAAAAAGCCATTTTCTCTCAAATACATCCCTAGCAATTTCTAGTATTTACAACTTTGCCATTATGATTTTTTAAAAAATACAAAAAGACACAAACATCCATCACACTCATTTATCTTTTTCAATTTGCTCAACCACCATTTTTATCAATCAAAGAGCTCGAAATGCTTCTTTCAACCAATTTTCGAGCACTCAATGCTCCATTTTTGTTATCACAACCTCATATTCTTTTTTTTCCTCTCCAATTTTATATATAAAAATAAATCTTAACTAGGTTTTTGAAATCCCCAAATTTTTAGATTTTGATATTTTTGATTTTTCATGCATAAAAATGATTGGGCTTCTTGGCTATTGGTTAAATTCAAAGTTTTGGGGGTGCTTAACGACGTTAAAAACGAGCTCAAACCGGTTCTAAGATCATTTTCACGTGATTTTTGTTGCTTTTGTGTTCTTCGTCGCGAAAACAGATTTCACGTGAAGTTTGCCTTGTACTCAAATGTTAGTTTTGTAATTGACCGAATTATAAAAATTAAAATCTATAAATGACATTAACAATAAATACTTTTACAGTTTGATTAAAAAAGAAATAAAGGATATCTTTAAAATATATAATATTAAACTATTTTTACAAATTATTAACAAAAAAAACTATTGTTACAAATATATAATTTTAAAAATCAAATCAAACTAACGATAAATTTTACATAAACAAATAAAAAATAAAATGAATTCGTATTAATAATAACACATATTGAGCACGTTTGTTAAATCAAAGATTATAATTATAAGATTTTTTTTATTTAATATTATGTCGTAAATATTTTTCCCCTTACAAGACACGGATCAAAATCCTAGTATAAATTTCCAGGAGGACAATTGGGACTGGAAACACAATCTATTTTGTTTTTCCAACACAGGTCTCGATTTTTAATACAACACCAACAAGCTTTGAAAGTCCAATAAGCGTCTGTACATTGGGCACGGATACAATTTGTTGAAATAGAGATCTTGCTCGGACTCTCTATTTCTCTAGCATCCATATGCATGCCTACACATTTGAAATCACACATTAACCAAACGTTGACAATGGCAAAAGCAATTAAAGAGACAGTTGTAATATATATGAAGAAACCTATACATTGATGTAGAGCAAAGAGAGAGAACAGGAATATGCATATGAGAGTTTTCTGTGAAATCATCTTTTGTTTGTCCTAAACGATCTTATGATGCGTTTCTCTTGTTTAGTTTTATTTCAATACAGTATATCGCGTCAGTTAGCCATATATATAGAGTGTAATATTGAAATCAAAACTTTTATTACATATATATTGTGCCATATATAACATCTAAAAGAGGTAATTAAATTAAATAGGGTGATTTTGTTCAAAAACATAAGTTGACTGAAAAATTAACTGCAAAATTAGGTAAGTAGAAAGAGAAATAAAATTATACCATAAATATTTTTCTTTATTTTAATTAATTACAACAATGCCATTTGACTTCAAACTGTTGAAAACTGTGTTATCAACTAATAAAATCAACGACACTGTTCATCCACGTGACACTATTCATCCGTGCGACACTATTCATTCTAAGTCGACGATACTAATAATCTTGACACTGTTCATCCCGTTGACATTGTTCATCACGTCGACAATGTTCATCACTGTACAATCGAAGACACTTTTCATCACGATATATTTAGTGGATAACTATTTGGTTAACTTGCTAATTAAATATGTTATCGTGTTAACCCAATTAACATATAATATTTTAACGTGCTAACAATAATATCCGAAACTTGTAACGTGTTAACAATAATATTCAATATTTTATAACGTGTTAACCCAATTAACATGTAACGTGTTAACACAACATAATAGCGTGCTAACGATAATATATGAGAGCTGTTAACGTGTTAACACAAATATCCGACACTAGGGTATTTTGTTCAAAAACATAAATTGACTGAAAATTTAGTTTTTGGAAAAAATAATTGCAAAATTAGGTAAGTAGAAAGAGAAATAAAATTACACCATAAATATCTTTTTCTATTTTAAATAATTAAAACAATGCCATTTGACTTGAAAACTGCTAAAAACTGTGTTAGCAACTAATAAAGCCGGCGACATTGTTCATCCACCATCCCACTAACATTGTTCATCCACGCGACATTGTTCATTCTAAGTCGACGATAATAATAATCCTGACATTGTTCATCTCGTCGACACTGTTCATCATGTCGATATTGTTCATCA
Source organism: Eutrema yunnanense (assembly GCA_002933935.1). Lineage (NCBI taxonomy): Eukaryota > Viridiplantae > Streptophyta > Magnoliopsida > Brassicales > Brassicaceae > Eutrema > Eutrema yunnanense. The sequence continues at coordinate 657,831 of PKML01030101.1, read as the reverse complement.
ATGTACAATCGAAGATACTATTTATCACCATATATTTAGTGGATAACTATTTGGTTAACTTGCTAATTAAATATGTTAACGTGCTAACAATAATATCTGAAACTTATAACGTGTTAACAATAATATTCAATATTTTATAACGTGTTAACCCAATTAACATGTAACGTGTTAACACAATATGATAGCGTGCTAACGATAATATATGAGAGTTGTTAACGTGTTAACACAAATATCTGATACTTGTTACATGTGTCATATATTATTGTCAGTACGTCAACATACTATGTTAGCGGATTACAAGTTTCATATATTATTGTTATTATGATGATGAATAGTATCGTCGACTTTGATACGAGCTCACGACCTAGGTTACAAGGCCGGGTGGTCTAGACAATTGGACTAACGTCGCTCCTTGTCTAGGCCGGGATAGGATGGAGGCGTGGGTGGAATGAGGTGAACCACAATAGGTGCGAAAGCCTACTGATACTTCAAGGGTTCTCTAAACTCGGACTTGCTCACGAGACAAAGAGAGAGACACGTTTTGGAAGAACCAAAAACAATAGCTTTACTATTTTTATTCAATTTCGAGGTGTCTATTATAATTGTTCAAATGAGATTTTATAGGCTCATAATACAACTAGCTTATGGTCTAAAATATAAAACATGGAAACAAATAAATCAACAATAAATGGAAATGATTTCTCGGGTTGAATGGAGACGTTGGGGCTGGCGTTGTGCATCCAAAAGGTGTGTTAAAGTGAAGCTGGCTCGTGGTCTTGATAAGGCAAGGATAATTGACGTCTCAATCAGCATTCAACCCTTCCAATTAGCATTAAAGCTCTNCATCCTAAGTTGACGATACTAATAATCCTGACATTGTTCATCTCGTCGACACTGTTCATCATGTCGACATTGTTCATCAATGTACAATCGAAGATACTATTCATCACCAAATATTTAGTGGATAACTATTTGGTTAACTTGCTAATTAATTCTGTTAATGTGCTAAAAATAATATCTGAAATTTGTAACGTGTTAACAATAATATTCGATATTTTATAACGTGTTAACCCAATTAACATATAACATATAACATGTTAACACAATATGATAGCGTGCTAACGATAATATATGAGTTGTTAACGTGTTAACACAAATATCCAATACTTGTTACATGTGTCATATATTATTGTCAGTACGTCAACATACTATGTTAGCGGATTACAAGTTTCAGATATTATTGTTATTATGATGATGAATAGTATCGTCGACTTTGGATGAACAGTGTCGGTGGAATTATTAGTTGCTAAATAGTATCGACGAGATGTTGGACGGGATGAACAATGTCGGGATTATCAGTATCGTCGACTTAGGATGAACAGTGTCACACGAGATGAACAGTGTCGACAGGATAGTGGATGAACAGTGTCGCCGGCTTTATTAGTTGTTAACACAGTTTTCTAGTCAAATAACATTGTTGTAATTATTTAAAATAGAAAATGATATTTATGGTGTACTTTTATTTCTCTTTTTACTTACCTAATTTTGCAATTAATTTTTTCTAAAAACTAAATTTTCAGTCAATCTATGTTTTTGAACAAAATCACCATAGAATAATACGAATAAATAGTATTAATTATTTTCCAAGTCAAATTGTATTATTTTAATTATTTAAAATAGAGAACGATATTTATGCTGTAATATATGAATTTAAATTATTTAAAATAATTTTTTAGGAAACTAATGTACGAAAAGAAAGACAGCGTAAACAACTGATCCTACAAAGTATGAAACATGAAAAGAAGGAGTATTNTTTTTTTTTTTTTTTGTTGAAATGTGAAATTTATAGATCAACAAGAAAAAAATATGTACAAGAGACTGGAAATTCTAAACAAAGTCAGGAAAAAGACAACATAGCCGGCAGTTTAAAACAAATCGATTGCAAATTGTGTTGTCGATCAGGAGGGGATGATATTGCAAATGCTTGACCAGCGAGAGAGAAGGTCGGAGTTGCTGCCTTCTTCTCCGTATAGCGCGATGAGACGAGTTCGTAGATCTTTGTCTATAGTGTGTGCAAGCTGCGATGGTGGGCGCCACGGCCGGTTATGCAGTCTACCATTGCGCTCCCGCCAGATGCTATAGATCGAAGCTTGAAAAGCGAGACGGACTAGAATCGAGTCTGTCCGACTTCCTCTAAAATGCATCAGAGAGTGGAGGGTGATATCCCAAGCTGGATTAATCCTTCTCCCAAGTAACCCAGCGTATAGAGATGTCCATACCGTATACGAATAGGGACATCCAAAGAAAATGTGATCACGTGTCTCGTCGTGTTCGCCGCAGAGAGTGCAAGGTTGAGCCGCACCCCAGATCTTAGCTCTTGCCCCGTTGCTAATTTATCCCGAATGGCAAGCCATGTAATGAAAGCATAACGAGGAACTGATTGCACAAACCAGACCGTCTTGTGCCAGGGAATTTTCTGTTTTGGAGATCTAATTTGCTCCCACGTCTTCTTCGAGGAAAAGTGGTCTTTGAAATCATCGATACCATGCTTCCAAAGGAAAATATCTGGGCCAGCTGATGGATTCGGCATAGGAGAGTCTCTGATTTTTTGAATTATCAGTTGTATGGTCATGTTACGTGAACGCCTGAAATCCCATCCCTGTTCAGTAATCACTTCAGATATCGTAGCGTCTCGTCTCACACCCAAAAGACGAGTCCCCACTTCTCCTCCCTGTTCAGTAATCACTTAAGAAGGAGTATTTCTTTAGATCAAAAGAAAGTTTATTAACTATTAAGCTTAGAGTATATGGTCAAAAGAAAGTTTCACAATTTTGAGAATCCAGAGTTGTTGACTAGACTAATTGGCAAGTAATCAAAAGTTACTCCTGGAAGTCAAACTAAATTTTTATTACTTTTGACACTCTTATTAAATATGAACCAAACAAATATTGATTTCGATAATATGAATTACTTAACAGAGATATTGGAAAATTGACCGGAATCAAGAAATATTATCTCGAATTGTTGTTATTCCTAATTAAAATTTATGTATTCCTTTTTCTTTATATATATATATATATATTTATAAATTACAACAACTCACTAAGACAAACACCAATCAAAATTGTGATATCCAAACCATGAAATCGTCACATATAGCTTTAGTCTGGATAGCCATGCTTTCCCTCTTCGCTCTGCATGAGTGTACGTATATATAGGTTTTCTCATATATATATCAAATGTCCCTTTTCTTGTTTTATCGTCATAGTTAATTTGGTTTGTGTGTTTCAAATTGATGTGTAGGTGTGAGGATCGAGGTTCGAGAGGCGGAGAGCCCGAACTACACAATCGATGTACCAACGTGTTACCATGGCCCATGCCATCCGTTGGTACCTAATTGTTGGTGTTGCGAACATTTACACCATTGTTGGTCTGGCAAAACAGGCCAAAGCTATTGCAACGAACAATGTAAACTAATGTCGTCCGTAAATTTAAACCATTGATAAACTTTCAAACTTCTCCAAGCAGTCTCATAATGCTTGCTTGTAATAGGTCTCCTTTTCTTACTATTGTGTTTAATGAAAAATAAAATAAAAAAAAGACGTCTGACGCTATATATGTTTGGTTTTACATATAACATCTTAACTCACATGGGATTACATATAGACATGCTGAACAATCTCAAATATGAAGTAAGAGAAAACCTAAAATCTAAGAAACGATCTCAAATATGAAGTAAGAGAAAATCTACACTTTTAAGAAACCTATCGAATTGGAATCAAAATATATAACAAGTTTAAAATTCTCAATACTTCGTTTTTAATAGATTTTACTAATTATTTTGCTAGTCATGTATATTCACTACAATCACCCATATGAAAAAATAAAGAGGTCTCATAATATTGTGACAGTATTTAAAAAACTATAAATGTCTTTTGTTCTCGAATAAAAAAATATGTATAAGAGAGTATATAGATTAAAGATTTCTACATCGATTGTTAAGTATAATTTTGATATTTATAAAAAGTAATACGGAAGAGACTACATTTGCTTCCAAGACCAAACCTTTATTTCACAAACATTTGCATATACTATCCAAAACCTTTTTTTTCCTTTCTTGGCATGAAACAATTGTCGTGCAAGAAAATTTATGAGATTCAAAATAATATGCAAACGTGGACTACCACTTGATAAATCTTTCTTCTTATTCTAACCTAAGAAGATATTGCAATACCGTTCAAGAGCATTAAAGTTTTGTGGATCCACTAGGTTCCATCTACCTATGCATATTTTGTTCCCTCTTCAATTCCCCAGAGCGAAATAGAAAAATGTGAGCCTTTAAATGGGTCTAAATAATTAGTAATATTCTAGTGGCGAAAATCATATTCATTGAAGTTGGTCTTTAATTTAAACTCAACCAACAAGATAAAAACCAGCTACAATGTATGTAATTTTGTAAAATTTTAATGTTGGTAATGTTAGCATTCTTGTAAAATATGTACATGCTATTTTTACCATTGAAAAATAAAACATTAAAAGATTTTTGTGTACAAATTAGCGAAAAGATTTTTAAAAAATTCCATCATATTCATAGTCGGTGGATTTATTATTTTATCTTTAGGAAGTTCAAGAGTTTTTTCGATATAGTAATATGATACAGGATTTATTTATATGTAGAATCTGTGGATGGATAACATGCATGTCGTAAACAATAATAATTATTAAAAAAAATTCTTATCAGGAAAAAAATACATAAACAAAACAAGGTAGAGAAATTGTATATATATTTTTTTTCGTTTTTGGTGTGCCTATTCTATGTGCATGGCAAACTGAAAATCAGGCATATTTCTTTAGGGTATTAAGCATTAACTATTAAGCTTAGAGTATGGTCAAAAGAAAGTTTCACAATTTTGAAAATCCAGAGTTGTTGACTAGAGTACTTGGCAAGTAATCGTAAGTTATTCCTGGAAGTCAAACTAAAATTTATTACTTTTGACACTCTAATTAACACATGAACCAAACAAAATTTGATTTCAATAAAATGAATTACTTAATAAATATATTGGAAAGTTGACCGGAATCAAGAGATATTATCTCGAACTGATGTTTTGATCCTAATTCAAATTTATGTATTCCGTTTTCTTTATATATATTTACAAATTACAACATCTCAATAAGACAAACACCAATCACAACAAGGTCCTTAATTTGAGATATTCAAAGTTCAAACCATGAAATCGTCACATATAGTTCTACTCTGCGTAGCCATGCTTTCCCTATTCACTCTGCATGAGTGTACGTATAGTTTTTTCATATATGTATATATGTATACGTATGTATATCAAATGCCTATTTTCTTTTTTCATCGTCATATATTGGTTTGTGTGTTTCAAATTGATGTGTAGGTGTGTGTGAGGATGAAATCTATGTATATAAAATAAAAAATCACATACTGTAATAAAAAATCTATGTCTCTTTGTTTTTATCAATGGCAATGTTTGATAAATTAAAGATGTGTGGTTTCAAATGTGTAGGCATGCAGATGGATGTTAGAGAAATAGAGAGTTCGAGCAAGCTCTTTATTCCAAAGTGTGTCCATGATAGTTGTTATTTCCCTCCCTATTTTAAAAGAGACTGTTGGTGCTGTATGAAAGATCGAAAGATTTGTTGGAAAAAACAACAAGATTGCGATTCCGATCCCCATTGTCCTCCTCTAAGTTTAAACTTTTTTAAAAACTAATGTACCGCTATATATTTACTTGGCCAACTCTTTTCCAGCTGCTTGCTTAGAGCATCATTATCGCGGTATCTTAACGGGGTTCTTAAGAGTTTTTAGCCAAAAAAATAAATGAAAATTAAAACAATATCTAAGAACCGTTTCTTAATTTAGATCCGTAAGAAACGGTTCTTAGGGGGCACGTGTCAAAAAATCCCTCATCTTCCTCATTCATCTTCTCCTACGGATTTCAGGCTCAAAAGGTGATTCTCTTCTCTCATCTCTTCTTCTAATTTTTCAGATCGGTACGTCAATGCCAAATCCCCAATCTGGATCGTCGACTATGTCATCGTCTTCACCACCGTCGATTGCCAGCCCTCTTGTCCCAGCCCACTCTCGTATCTTCTTCTCTCCAATTTCTTCCTTTTCCCGACGATTCATACCGTCTTCCTGACGCCAAAGTCACCATCTCCATCGATCCTCGCGCTGCCGAGGACGAAGAAACCAAAGTATTCCTTTTTTTTCTTTCTTCTGACATTTTTGGTACAATCGGGAAAATTCACCCTACATTCTCTGAAATTTCATATATTTGGGGGGGCGATGGGTTTTCTGAGAGATATTGAGTGGTTTTCTCACTCTGGCTGTAATTTGAGAATGTATTTGTTTGAAACCAAATCTGCAATCTGTTGTTGTCTTCTAGCTTCCTTGACTCTCTTCAAAAGAATTTTGGTAGAGTTTGCTTTCTTGCTCGTCACTTAAACTGCGAGTTTTGTTTTTTTGGGTGCATAACATTAAACATGTGATTCTCTTGCCTCTGCAGTTCGTAATGGAATTAGCTCGAGCTGAATCTGGAAACATTCCAAAACGTTATGCCTTGGATATGTCTAAGGATTTCATCCCCATGTGTTCTTTCAGTGAGTCTTCAGAAGGTAAGGCCGAGTCTTTCATTGTCACTGTCCATGCTTCAGTTACAACCTGTTGGTTCTTTGATACAAGGATTTTACAATCCAAAGAGGTATCAATACCCTCTAATCGATGTAGTAAGAGGTTATCGAATCCAATATTGGGAAATAGTCCTAATCACCAAGAATGCAAGGCACTTAAAGCAAGTTAAGCCAAACGAGTGGGCTTTGTAATTAAGTAACCAAATTAAGCAAATAAAACAAGTAATAAGAAACTAAACAAGATGTAAAAGCAATAAGCAAAGCGAATCCTAAGATGGGATAATCGATATTAGGCAATCAAAGCATGATCCAAGGCATTCATTCACACAAACAAGCTATCCCTAGGTTAATGATCTCTAATCTTGATTAGTCCTCTTTCAAGGCACTAATCACTATGTTAATTATCAAATTCATTAGCAAATCATCATTTGTGAATTATCAATCAACATGCATTGAGAATATAAACTAGATCAACCAAAAATATGCCTTAGACAACTATTCCCATAGGCTAAGAACATAAATCCTTTGAATAATTTGGTCAAGGCATTTCATCAAACACTTGGTGTTCATGAAATGCCTTATGATCTAGACCTACTCTTTCAAGCTAGATCTAGCATTGGGAACATTAAACAAAGAAGGATAATATATAATCTAATCCTAAACACCTTAGATCAAGCCTTGAATCCCCTAAATCTAACCCATCTCAAGATCCTAAAAGACTACTCAAGACCCATTAAGAACCCCTCAAAATCAGTTTTGATAGAGGATGATTCCATAGATAGATGTTGAATAATCAAGATGAAAAGAAGATAAGAAGAAGAGCTTTAATCAAATAAACACTTAATTGCATAAATATAGAAGATCAATCATACAAATCACTCTTAGAGAGGTTTTTGCATGAAAAAGACTTAGCCCTTAAAGATTAGGTCTTTGGGCTTAAATACTGAACAGTAACGAACCGGGTCAACCCGGAACAAACCGGGTTTTGACCCGGTTAAAATGGGCAAAAAGAGGTTGGTATCGATCGATACCCTCGGTATCGATCGATACCCTTGGTGTCGGGCCAGTTCTTCAAGGGATACCGAGGACACACCTCGGTACCGTTGCTCCGTATTAGGGCCATTTTCCCCCGGATCTTCCTGTGGCTGTACCGAGCTGGAGTACCGAGCAGGAGCATCGGTACTGTCTCCTGAAGCATTTGGTATCGATCGATACCGAGGGGTATCGATCGATACTTGGTGTTTGGATACCGAGGTCACTCCTCGGTATCACTGCTCCGTGTTAAGGCTTTTTCCCCCGGGATCTTCCTGTGGCAATACCGACCCGTGACACCGAGCAAAGACGTCGGTGTAATCCCTTGGTGCTTCGGTATCGATCGATACCAAGGGGTATCGATCGATACTTGGTGTCTGGCTTTGTCTCCTTTCTTCGGGTGACGGATTCTCCTCGTTTAACACCTGAAAAGGACTCCAAAACATGCAAGACACTCTAGGACCTAGTATGAGAACCCTAAACTCTAAATGAGACTTAAATGCAAGACATGACCGTGATTATGCATGAAATCTACACAAAACTACACATGAAATGCATGATAAAACAATGCAATATATGAGTATATCAATTCCCCCAAACTTAAACCTTTGCTTGTCCTCAAGCAAACACGAATAAGAATGAGAGATGCAATACAATGCAAGTGGAGCTCGAACCTATAAGAAGTATAAGAAACAATCGCACTCAACGTCCAAGTTACTAGTTCTAGGATGTACCAAAATTGTCTACTCAAAAAGAGATAGCCATTTCCTTCACAACAAGCAACAAGCCAAACTTCAACCTACACAAACCATTATATTCTCTAGCCTCTTAACATTGATTAATGGTTTTATCCGTGAATGGTGCTTATGCAAAATCAAATGAAACCGCTTGGCTAAAGGACCGGTTATGAGATGAAAATGATCTCATCAATGCGTAAGGGCAATCAAATACAAGGATCTCTCAATGAACGAGCAAACTTTGACAAAATGCTAAAGGTAAAAGGCAATCTACGCATACAAGGAAAAACTCTCGTCTACCCGAATGCCTAGAGTGTTAACCTAAAACCTCTAACCCGCTGTGCCCATAACTTAAGCTACCCTTTTATCATGAGGCATTTTGCCCTTTTGAAACCCGCACATCCTTCTTGTTTCTCCACTTCACTTTCTTCTCAATTGGGGATCACTTCTTCTTCCGTGTTCTTCATGGTTTAGTGCTTCTTTGTTAGCTAGCTCTCCTTTTCTTCTTTTTGGTTACCGCCTCTTCTCATTCTTTGATGCCTTGGCCATTTTGGCCTTCTTATTTTCCTTTGTGTCTTTTGAGGCTACCTTAATCTTAGAGCTAGACTTATGATCTTTGCACAAACCATTTGACAAATTCGATCCCCTTTTCCATACTCCTTGTCATTCTTTCCATTCCACAATCCATTCCAATCATGCCGTTTACTAAGTCTAAAACCCGTTTCCCCCAAACTTGAATCAAGAACCGCCATCCTAACTAGCCTATTCCTAGATTAGCCCCTTGATGATGGAGCTAAGTCTACACGAGAGTGCTTCCTTGTCGCCCTAAACCTAACACTTTTTGTCAAGTTCATTCCAAATAAGGCCTCACAAGACACACACGAAGGACTATGGGCTAGAAAGGAGGTAATTGTCATGGTAGGGAAACCAATCCAAAGATGGGATTTGGCTATTTGGACAAGCAAGAGTGGCAAAAGGAATAAGAATGTCCAAATATGTATATGTGATCTACGAGTTCATTTAAGCTTGCATAAGCACAATAATTACTTGTCAAATTATGGTTATCACTTAGATGAGGCTAGATTCAATTCAAGCTTGCTTCAATCAAAGAAAGGCAATGATGCATGTGCTCTAACAAATGGTTCATCCTTGATTTCGGATTCAACTTCAATGCATCAAACAACTAATAACTCGGGCGTTGAATCAATTGCTAATTAAGCTACTTTCAAGGTTGTCATTACTCCATGCTTATGCAAATGCAAGCTAAAATGCAAACTAGACACCACCTATAAGTGAATGTGCAATCCTAAATGTTCAATAAAATTTCAAATTCATTGAAAATGCATGATATGCATGAGACTCAAGATGCAAAAAGGCAAAATAAGAACATCAAAAACGATGTTAGATAACACACAAACCCTCCCCCAAACTTAAATTACACAGTCCCTTGTGTAATAGAAGCCTAAGAGAGAGCTAAGCAATGCATGAAAGAAAGAAAGAAGATATGATTCTAAATGCTATGTACAAAGGTTTTGGAGTTACCTTGAAAAATGATGGAGGAGACTAGAGTGCTCACCACAATCCTACACACCCTTTGTCCTTAAGCCCATGACCATTAGATCGTCAAGACCCTTGCAACCACTCAACAAAATATCAAAAAGAACAAGAAAACATAGAAAGACATGAAAATAAAGTATGTACAATGATAAGCTTGGGGTGTCTCCCAAGAGCACTTTGTTTAACGTCACTAAGTTCGACGTTTGTTACCCTTTTAGGCGGGTGAGAGAGGAGTGTGAACACTCCAAGGAGGATCCTTGAGTTCAAGCTTGAGCACATTGCTCATGACCTCCTCAAGACCGGCTTCACCCTTTTCTTTTAGCTCGGGTGTGAGGAAAGCTTTGACCGAGGCAAAGGGTTTGGAACGACCTTTGCACTTGATCTTGTACTCAATCACTCCATCTTTGTGCTTCCATGGAGTGAGAGTCATCATGGAAGGCTCGGGCCTAGACTCATCAAGCTCTCTTGATCCGTTGCCCGCCTTAGCTTTTCCCTTTGTCTTCTTCTTTGCACCTTCACTACCCTTAACGTGATTCTTCATTGTGGTGGGGTGAAGCGGTTTCAAACAAGTGACCATGTCAACCTTTGAAGCGTCCTTATCATTACCATAACCCAAATCCTTTCTCTCAAGAGACTTCTTTTCTTCTTCATGGATCTTTGGGGGTGGAGCTTGTTCAACCAACATACAACTACCCACATGCTCAAATCTATGAGCTTCTTCAATGCAAAGCCCATCATCTTCCATAGTGATTGTGCCACAAAGCTTGTTGGAGGAGATCTTCATTGGGTAGTAGACCTTATCATCTACATTCAAGAGAACTACCCTTTGCTCTTTGAAGTTCATGCTAGCACCGGTAGTGAGGAGGAACGGTGTTCCAAGGAGAAGAGGGAGTTTGTTGGTCTTTCTCATCTCCATGACCACAAAGTCGGTTGGGACTATGCAATTCCCTACCTTGAGTGGGTAGTTTTCAAGAAGACCCAATGGCTTTCTCGAAGAAGCATCTCCAAAGGTGATAGGTGATGGATGATAGGTGAGGGTCCTTATCCCTAGTCTTTTGAGCATCTCATTGGACATCACATTCACACTTGACCCGGAATCACACAAAGCATCCTCAATCTCCAAATCTCCAAGAGAGCAAGTTATTGAGAATTTACCGGGATTACCAAGCTTGGGGAGAGACTTAGGCTCGATCCTAGTTGAGCTTGGTGAATCAATGCAAGCAACAATACCTCTTGGTTCTTGAACCATGGTCACGTACTCATCTTTCTCAAGGGTCACTCCCCCACCTTGTTCCTCAATGTCCCCATTGAGCTTTAAGGGAGCTTGAGATCCATGGAGTAGAAACTCAATCTCATTAGTGGCGGCTTCATGATCTTCAATGGGATGAGGCTCCTTTGAGAAGATGGCATTGCAATACTCATTTGCTTTCCCATTTAAAGAGCTTTGATGTACTTTGTCTCCATTGGCTACCTTGGCCTCCATTTCTTGCATTTTGGAATTCAATGCTTCAAACTTCTTGTGGAGATCATTGTATGAGCAAGCTACCTTGGTAGTTATTTCCTCCATCTTCTTGCTTATATCCAATGCTCCACTTGCTTGGCCTTGGAGAAGTTGTTGAAGAACATTTTTGACATCAAGGTCTTGAGTCATGGAGTTGTGACCTTGAGCTTGAGGAATGAAAGAAGCATTGTTGGGGTAGCCTCCTTGTTGTCCTTGAGGTTGATGTTGAGGGACAAAGCTTTGACCTTGGTTTTGATTGGTGGGGAAGGTCCTTTGTTGAGCAAAGTTGTTATTGTAACTTCTTTGATAACCTCCATTGTTCCCAATGTAGTGCACTTCTTCTTGGTTGCTCAAATCCACCATATGTTCTTGTGCTCGATGAGTGCCTTCCGAATCACTAACAAAGTGAACCATCTTTTGAGAAGCATTAAGGAGCTTGTCCATCTTGTCATTGAGAGCTTTCATCTCTTTGGCTCTCCTTTGCTCCTCATGATCACTTGTGGTCTTTGTAGACCGGTCATAGTCATCACCATAAGTGCCATCACTCAATGCAAGGTTCTCTACCAACTCCATCGCTTCATTCACTTCTTTGCCCGAGAAGTTTCCATTAGAGGCGGTGTCAAGCAACATGCGGATCTTGGGCAATGCTCCACGGTATAGAGTGCTTAGGAGTGAAGCATCCGAAAATCCATGATGAGGGCATTGCGATGTATAGCTCCTAAACCGCTCCCATGCTTCATTAAAGCTCTCATTCGCTCTTTGAGTGAAGCTTGATATCTCGTTCCTTAGCTTGGCCGTTCTTGAGTGGGAGAAGAACTTGGCTAGGAAAGCGGTTTTGCATTGATTCCAAGAGGTGATGGAACCTTGGGGGAGGTTCTTTTCCCATTGTCTTGCCTTGTCTCCAAGAGAAAAAGGGAACAACCTTAGCTTGAAGCTATCCTCCGACACTCCATTCATCTTTGTCAAGCTACAAATACGGTCAAAGTGATCCAAATGATCAAGAGGGTCTTCTACCGCAAGGCCATGAAATTTGTTACTTTGCACCATGTTGATGAAGCTTGCTTTGACCTCAAAGTCATTGCATTCAACCGGTGGTGCATGAATCCCTTGGCGGTTGAAATGAGCATTTGCCGCATCACCCGCTCCAACAATGTTTTGAGCTCTAGCATTATGGGCGGGCGGGTTTGGGTTGGGGTCGTGAGGTTGTGGATGGTGATTTCCATTGCCACGTTCTTGACCAAGCTCTTGAGCTTGGTGTTCTTGCACGTGCTCCATACCAAGCCTAGCAAGGTGTGCAATCCGTTCCCTCTCTCTTCTTGCTCTAATATCACGATCCAATAGGTGAATGTCGTCCCTAGGCTCAACAAGATTTGCTTCGCCTCTAGACCTTGTGTTCATGTACCTACAAGAGAGAGCTTGAGAGAGAGATTAGTATCCAAAAGAAAATAAAAATGCTTAATCTCACTAAGAACCTAAATCTTAATGTCAAAACAAATCCCAATATGGCAACGGCGCCAAATTGATACAAGGATTTTACAATCCTAGGAGGTATCAATACCCTCTTATCGATGTAGTATAAGAGGTTATCAATCCATAATTGGGAATATGTGTTAATCACTAAGAATGCAAGGAACCTATGTAAGTTAAGCTAATCGAAGGGAGTTTTGATTAAGTATCTAAGACAAGTAATAAGATAACTAATAAGATGTGAAAGCAATAAGCAAAACGAATCCTAAGATGGGATAATCGATATTAGGCAATCAAAGCATGATCCAAGGCATTCATTCACACAAACAAGCTATCCCTAGGTTAATGATCTCTAATCTTGATTAGTCCTCTTTCAAGGCACTAATCACTATGTTAATTATCAAATTCATTAGCAAATCATCATTTGTGAATTATCAATCAACATGCATTGAGAATATAAACTAGATCAACCAAAAATATGCCTTAGACAACTATTCCCATAGGCTAAGAACATAAATCCTTTGAATAATTTGGTCAAGGCATTTCATCAAACACTTGGTGTTCATGAAATGCCTTATGATCTAGACCTACTCTTTCAAGCTAGATCTAGCATTGGGAACATTAAACAAAGAAGGATAATATATAATCTAATCCTAAACACCTTAGATCAAGCCTTGAATCCCCTAAATCTAACCCATCTCAAGATCCTAAAAGACTACTCAAGACCCATTAAGAACCCCTCAAAATCAGTTTTGATAGAGGATGATTCCATAGATAGATGTTGAATAATCAAGATGAAAAGAAGATAAGAAGAAGAGATTCAATCAAATAAACACTTAATTGCATAAATATAGAAGATCAATCATACAAATCACTCTTAGAGAGGTTTTTGCATAGAAAAGACTTAGCCCTTAAAGATTAGGTCTTTGGGCTTAAATACTGAACAGTAACGAACCGGGTCAACCCGGAACAAACCGGGTATTGACCCGGTTAAAATGGGCAAAAAGTGGTTGGTATCGATCGATACCCTCGGTATCGATCGATACCTATGGTATCGGGCTTGGTCTTCAAGGGATACCGAGGTCACTCCTCGGTACCGTTGCTCCGTATTAGGGCCATTTTCCCCCGGGTCTTCCTGTGGCTGTACCGAGCTGGAGTACCGAGCAGGAGCATCGGTACTGTCTCCTGAAGCATTTGGTATCGATCGATACCGAGGGGTATCGATCGATACTTGGTGTTCGGATACCGAGGTCACTCCTCGGTATCACTGCTCCGTGTTAAGGCTTTTTCCCCCGGGATCTTCCTGTGGCAACACCGACCCGTGATACCGAGCTGTGACGTCGGTAGTGTCTCCTTGGTGCTTCGGTATCGATCGATACCGAGAGGTATCGATCGATACTTGGTGTCTGGCTTTGTCTCCTTTCTTCGGGTGACGGATTCTCCTCGTTTAACACCTGAAAAGGACTCCAAAACATGCAAGACACTCTAGGACCTAGTATGAGAACCCTAAACTCTAAATGAGACTTAAATGCAAGATAAGACCATGATTATGCATGAGAACTATACAAAACCATGCATGAAATGCATGCTAAAACATGTAATATGAGAGTATATCATTCTTCTATGGCATGAGCCTTTGGGAGTAGTCAGAGACTTACTTTGTTGAATAATTACATTCTCATATCATTGTTTGCTGTATCATATTTTGGATCATTGGACAATGGTTTGTTTGTTTACAATCAATCCATAGATGTTGTCTGATGATAGATAACTGTGTTGATTCTTTGAGGTGTAGGAAAAATGTCATTAGAAGGGAAGATTAAAAACAAGTTTGACATGAGGCCTCATAACGAGAACATGGAGAGCTATGGAAAACTGTGCCGCGAAAGGGCAAGCAAGTATATGTGCAAAAATAGACAGATCCAGGTTCTCTCGTGAAAAAAGAATGTGGTTCAAATCAAATGTCTGCATTTTGTTTTTCTTTCCATGATCATCATGTTTCTTGAGCAGGTCATTGATAATGCCAATGGAATGCATATGAGGCCAATCCAGGGAATGATTATCTGCGGCTCCTGTATGATTATCTTCATCACTTGAAAACATATATACAATTGGATCGCTTCAGCTGAAAGAAATGGACAATGTGGATATGGTGACTTTGGTGATTCAAGAAATGAGCAAGGAATTTCCATCTCTCATGGATACACTTGTGCATGAGCGAGACCAGTTAGTGTTCTCTAATCCCTCTATATGTAGTTTACAGGAATCGTTAAGCTTGGCGTATCATGATTCATTATCTGAAAACTGAAATAGAAATGCTGGTATTAGCAAATACAGAGACCATTGATTGATTGGTGGCAACAAAAATGAAATTCTCAATCTCAGGTACATGGCATCCTCAAACACATAAGGTGTTTTTTTTTGTTAAGAATCCCATAAGGGGTTCTACCAATAAACTAGTTATTTCTTAAGTTTCTAAAGAGAGGTTCTTAACTTAAGTTTATTAATAAAAAATTCTCTAAGAACCCTTAATGGGTTTTTCCCAATAATGATGCTCTTACCATGTCAGGACTCTGGATAGAGCGCGCCACGTGACATTTCCATTATTAAATATATAAAATAATAATATAAATTTGTAAAAGATCAAAACCTTTTTTTCTCCCGTCGTGTTCTTCATCAAGTCATAACGCTTAATCTCGATTTATAGTCGATTTTTTTTTTTTATTGTAGAAGACGATCTCTCTATGGAACTAAATATGTTGGCATGTGATTTCACGGCTGAATTCTAAAAAAAAAACCAAGAAAAAAGTATTAAATACAAAAAATATAAAATTAAAAATTAAAAAGAGGGATAAATTCATTGAAGACAGAACATAGTGCCTATTTAACAGTCTTGAGCCGGGCCTGCTCTGGTTTAGATTACTGAATCGTTTTAATCGAATTAAATTTCTTGACAAAAAAACCAAAAAAAAATTAGGGTTACTGCTTGACAATAATTCAGCCGTGAAATCACATTATGAATAGAGTGAGGTTGTTATACTTTTTTTTTTTTTTAAACATAATTTTTGTTAAAACATATCACATCTGTTTCACAAAGAGTATTATTTTGACATATTTTACACATATTAAAAAAACTATTAAAAGTTTCATATTACCCCTTATTAATATACTCCCTCCGTTTCTTTATNATCCTCTGATACACAATAAACACATTCTAAAAGTTCTAGCAATAGTTTCTTCAATTCCCTTCTGTCTAGAGAGTAAGTCTTTATTCGAGAGTATCGTAGTATAATGTTCGTTAGATCTGATATCAAGTGTAGATGATACAGATTACTTTGGTTGTATCCTGGGACTCATGGATCTATAAAAACCCGTCGCACTACGGGAGATTCTTAGAGTTAAGGAAAGAGATTCATCTCGCCTCCTTAGATTTATTATTGCTTTATCGTTATATGAATCGTCTGTACCTTAACTGTTTATTTATATAATCGTGATTAAATCTATCATGTCTATTGTGCTAAATTTTGGTCCTACAATAACAACTGTCTCTTTGTTTTTATCACTGGCAATGTTTGATTAATTAAAGATGTGTGGTTTCAAATGTGTAGGCATGCAAATGGATGTTAGACAAAAATAAAACTTTAAAACGATACTCTTTATGAAACGGAAGGAGTATAAAATAGTGTGTTGCATTTCACTCGGATTAAAATCCATACAAACCCACAATTTATAAACGCTAAAGGTCTAAGTATTGTTCTAGATTTTAATTTCAAAACCGACTGGATAAATGGTTTTCGGTTAATATATCATTGCAAAGATTTTTGAAGAAACTAAATCATTTTTTGTGTGCTGGATGTGATTTCTAATTTGGTTTGGGATAGTATATATGCCATTTGCAATAACATTCAATCTAGGAAGAAAATAATCAATAAAAAGAGATCGTACCTGAAAGTGTTCATCATAACGCAATGTCACTTTGGTATGTCGTCGTATGTTATTCTATTTCGGAAATAGTTGCCAAAACCAAAGAGGAAAATATTTCAGCAAGCATTTAAACTACAATTGTAAAGTTAGGACTCTTTCAGGCAATCAATGACTTATGCGATTCACGCGACTACTTTGGAGCCTCAATTTTGAGTAGGCCATTGGAGCAGTAAAAGAGTTTATAGAATTAATTTCGGTAGATCCATACGACACATATATGGCAGAGAAAGGATTCATAGGTGATGTTTATTTTGTAATGAAGAGAAGATAATAGAGAGATCGTCTTCCACAATCAAAAAGTCGACTATAAATCGAGATTAAGCGTTATACCGATTAAGAACACGACGGAAGAAGAAAGGTTTTGATCTTTTGCAATTTTATATTATTTTATATATTTAATAATGGAAATGCTACGTGGCGCTCTCTCTCGTAAACAAGCAGCTGGAAGAGAGTTGGCCAATTAGATATATAGCGGTACATTAGTTTTTTAAGAAGTTTAAACTTATAGGAGGACAAAGGGGACTGGAATTGCAATCTTGCTGGTGATCCCAACATAACTTTGGATCTTTCATACAGCACCAACAGTCCTTTTTTAAATAATGACAATAGCTACGGATACACTTTGGAATAAAGAGCTTGCTCGAACTCTCTACTTCTCTAACATCCATCTGCATGCCTACACATTTGAAACCACACATCTTTAATTAACCAAACAACATTACCAGTGATAAAAACAAAGAGACAGAATTGTTATATATATACATGAAGAAACTTTCACATACACTGATGTAAAGCAAAGAGAGAGAGCATGAATATGCATATGAAAGCTGTCTGTGATTTCATCTTTTGTTTGTCTGAAACGATCTTATGATTTGTTACTCTTGTTGGGATCTGTTTTCTTTACAGTATGTGATTCTTTTATATATTAGTATATATACATAGATGGTAATGTTGAAATGAAAACTCTTCCTATATATAATATATTTTACCATATCTCATCATCTTAAAGAGGTTAAGTATATGTTATCATTAAGATATTGATTTTACTTTGCTGTCAAAAACAAAGAGTCAATTCATTTTTATTTAACAAAAATATTTACTTTACCAAAATGGTGTGTATCTTCTGGCTATGAATTGGTAAGCAAAACAAAAGTATTTATAAACAAAAGTTGTTGTAATTTATAAATACACACACACACACACATATATATATATATATATATATATAAAGAAAAAGGAATACATAAATTTTAATTAGGAAATACAGCAATTCGAGATAATATTTCTTGATTCCGGTCAATTTTCCAATATCTCTGTTAAGTAATTCATATTATCGAAATCAATATTTGTTTGGTTCATATTTAATAAGAGTGTCAAAAGTAATAAAAATTTAGTTTGACTTCCAGGAGTAACTTTTGATTACTTGCCAATTAGTCTAGTCAACAAATCTGGATCCTCAAAATTGTGAAACTTTCTACTGACCATATACTCTAAGCTTAATAGTTAATACCAAGTGGTAGTCCACGTTTGCATAACATTATTCTGAATCTCATAATTTTCTTGCACGACAATTGTTTCTTGCCAAAAAAGGAAAAGATAAGTTTTTGGATATTATTATTAAACAACCATTCTTTTTTTTTTTCGTATTTTTAATTTGAAACTACCAATGAACAAATTAAAAAAAGGTTTGCGAGTATTGTTTTTAAAAAGAAAATGCAAGCCATGTGCATTATTAGTTCCTCAATTAATTCAACAATACACAATAAGACCTTCTCTAGCGGCTAGCTAGCGCCAACAGAGTCCAAATTATACTTAACGTCCGTCCACATGAGGCTTTTCCCCATTCTTTATTTCTAACGATTATGATTGATGATTTTGTAACGCCGAAACTAAATTGTCTTTCTATATATAGTTATCTTTTTTTTTATAAATTCATATTACTTGAAAAAAAATTCCACAATTCATATATAAAAAATATCGATCAGTGATTAGATACAATTACATTAAAAAATCTATGCATAAGTTTTTAATTCGAATAAATCGATCTAATTCAATCTGGAATTTGAACCATATTTCAATACGTTTTGACGGAATTAAATATTTATGTATTCAAAAACCGAGTTTCGAATTTAAACCACCAAAAAAAAAAACAAAAAAAAAAACTAATCTAAAACCTAAACTTTTTATATAAAAAGTATAATTAACCTCAAGTAATCCAAACAAAACTGTATTGTGTTTTACTTTGAATACTGCTTATTACTTAATACAGTGAAAATTTGAAAATCTAAACCAAATCCAAACAAAATTGTTTTCATATATATAATTATCCATTTTCATACTTAAAAGTTCTGGATATGGGATCACATGTGATAATTTGCACACCCAAAAGGCCAAAAGATTTGTATTTATAGTATAAACTAAATTACTGCTTAAGCGGAAAATACGTTACTATATGATTAAACGGATAAGGTTACAGAAAAGCACAAGATACAGTTGGGAATTTATCAACCAACCTTCCAGCGCCGATCCAGCGAACGTCGCCGTTTCTCTCAACCAATCACAATTCACCAAAAATCATAAAAAAATAATCGAATAGTGGGCCTTGAAATTACAGTATTGCGGAAACTCGGAGTTTATAGGAGAGAGGTCAGGATTCATACACATGGCGTGATTGAGCTAAAAAGATTGTCAATTTTGAAAATCAATCTCTTTTTTTTTTGTTTTTGTATTAAAAAATAGTTGTTTGGTGAGAGGTGGGCAACTACAAATGGATGACAAAACAAATTTCCAGGAAATTGGATAATAAGAGAGAGAGAGACGACGCCACTTTCTCGAGAAAATTCAAAGTTTTCTCATTCTGGGTTTTCGCCAAAGGAGCATCCTTTATGTTCTTTTGAAGAAGGCTCACAAGGATCTCTCTCTATTTTGTCTCCCCTGTTCCGGGGAGATTTAAATTCCTATTTTTTTTTAAGGATAAAGGAGATTCTTTTATCTCGATCTTGGCTTCCGGGTTTTCTGGTTTTATTCTTATCTTGAGGGAAGAAGAAGAAGATGATAAAGTTGTGGATGGTGACTTCTCTTCAACTCGCAGAGCTCTTCGTGAGCTCTGTGGTGCATTTGCTTTATGGGTTTTATATATTCAGCTCCGCCGTCGCCGGAGATATCTCTCAGACGTTGAGTGATTACTTGTTCAAGTCCAATGTCAATATCAACGACGTCGGAGAAAATGATCAAAATCAAAGCAATGTTGAGGGTCTGCCTCCAATTGTATTGGTTCATGGGATCTTTGGATTTGGCAAAGGGGTAAAGCAAAACTCTAATCGGTTTCTTTTGTTTAGTTTGATTCTGGTTTTGAGGTTTGTTTTTCCCCGTTGATTTGATCAGAGATTAGGAGGCTTATCATACTTTGGTGGTGCTGAGAAGAAAGATGAGAGGGTTCTTGTTCCTGATTTGGGATCCTTAACAAGCATCTATGATAGGTATTGGATTCATTTCGTCTCCCAAACCAAATCTGCAGTTTGTAGGATTTAGTGATTTTGATGCACGTTTTGATCCATTATGTGTTCATTGAGCTGATGATAACAATGGTCTCCAGGGCAAGGGAGTTATTCTATTATTTAAAAGGAGGGAGAGTTGATTTCGGCGAAGAGCATAGTGAGGCTTATGGACATTCTCGGTTTGGAAGAGAATACGGAAAAGGTTAGGTTTTGATCTGAAATTCTCATTGAAAGACTAATGTATTCAAATGAATGTAAATCTGACTTTTGTATGTGTGTTTAGGGCAATACCCTGAATGGGATGAGGATCATCCTATTCATTTTGTGGGCCATTCAGCGGGTGCGCAAGTTGTGCGCGTGTTGCAGCAAATGCTTGCAGATAAGGTTTGAGTTGAATGTCTTCTGGTTTTAAAGCTCTGTTTGATGATTGATGATAACACATATATGTCTGAAACTGTGATGTTTAGGCATTTGAAGGGTTTGAAGAAACGAATGAGAATTGGGTCCTGAGTGTAACATCGTTGTCCGGAGCATTCAATGGTACTACCAGGACCTACTTAGATGGCATGCGGTTAGTTTCCTTCCTGAAAATCTCAATTCTTTTTTTCGTTTTTTGATTGGACTATTCCTGTTTCTGCATTTGTGAAATAAAGGTTTGGTCTTGGAAGTAAAACCAAGATCTTTTGTCCTGATTGCCGATTCTCATCGCTAATCTTATTGTTGCTATTACAGGACAGACGATGGAATAAGCATGAAACCGATATGTCTGTTGCAGCTATGTCGTATAGGTGTGATAATGTACGACTGGTTGGACATTGCATGGCTAAAGACTTATTACAATTTTGGGTTCGATCACTTCAACATTTCTTGGAAGAAAACCGGCGTGAGAGGTCTCCTTGATTGCCTTATGGGAAACACTGGTCCTTTTGCCACCGGGGATTGGATCTTACCCGATCTCACTATCCAAGGCTCAACAAGTCTTAACTCCAATCTCCAGACATTCCCAAGCACTTACTACTTCAGCTACGCGACTAAACGCACCCGCAAAATCATGGGCATGACCATCCCTTCGGGTGTTCTTGGAATCCACCCGATGCTCTTCCTCCGCGTATTTCAGATGAGCCAATGGCGATTCCCGCAAGATGTATCTCCTCCCTATAAAGGCTACAGGTAACACACAGAAACCCAAAAAGATTAAAACTTTTGAGGGTACATTCATTCTTGATCAAATTGCAAAGTAGATACATTGTTGTAAGAGAAAAATGTTTTGGAATGAAGGGATGAGGAATGGCAAGAGAACGATGGGGCATTGAACACGATATCAATGACGCATCCGAGGCTACCCGTGGAGCATCCGAGCCAGTTCGTAAGGAGCGATTCGGAGTGCCAAACCTTACAACCAGGGATCTGGTGAGTGAGTTATATATGTGAACAAATGACACCATAGTGGGAAATGAATGTTGAGATAATGAAAAATGGGTTTGCAGGTATTACAAGATAGTGGAAGCAGATCACATAACGTTCATAGTGAACAGAGAGAGAGCTGGAGTTCAGTTCGATCTTATATACGACAGTATCTTCCAACGTTGCAGGAAACATGTTTTCAGGAAGATTCCTCAGACTCTCCCCAATCACTCTCCTTCTCCTCGTTGACAAACAAAAAAAAAGCAGCTTTGTACATTGATCAATTTTTTTCTTCCAACTGTTTAGGGTTGGGACGTTGGGCTTAATTTTTTAGGCAATTTTATTATTATGATAAATCCATTCTTCTTCTTCTTATTCTCTCTTGATTTGTAGTATAAACATATATATATATCTTTCATTTAAAAATCTATAATATTTGTTATTTTGTCATGTTGGTATACTGCATCCCTTTAGGATCCAAGTCAGATTCTATCTACCGTATCTTATACGTGTCATACCCAAAACGAACAATCTATACTGTCTATGATTAATAACTTCAAATAGCATTTTATAGAAAACTCACCTTTTTTAATCGAACTTGACGATACCATTATTTATTGAATCATTATACATTGCCAGAATAAGGGTAGGAGAAACTGCACGCCATTTGTTGTATAGTCACCTAAACTACATGTAGTTTCCGTCCGTGGCAAGGACCACAGGAAAACGAAACATAACGCCCATCAAAAGAAAAAGAAAAAGAAAAATTGCTAGTTGTTTAACAATTTTAACCAAAATAAAAGTGTCGTAAAAAGCTTACAGGAGAAATAAACAGAACACCATGAAACAATTCACAAGAAATATGGCTTCTAAAACAACCTTCACCATAAATTTCATCAGCTAAAAATTTTCGAATCTTTTTTCCTTTTCTTATATCTTCCTCTGCTTTGATTCGTTGACAGTGGCTTAGATTTTAAAAAAAAAAAAANACACAGATCTCATATTACATGAGTCTGAGTTCGTACTCACCAGCCATGGTTATATATCTCACCCATGGAAGAGCTTGGTACCCACTCTTCTCAATGATCTTCAAGTATCGAACCTGCAGTAACAATATAATTAACACGCATCAGGATTCTCAACTTTAAGGTTTTGCCTTTAGATTTGAAGTGCAGAAACATAGAAACCCCAATATGTATATGATAAAAGTTGATCACTGTTGGGAATACTGACCTGTATTCCTGAAACAGTGAAATACGGAATCTCGAATTTGACACGGATTGGAGCTTTTCGCTCAGGCGTTGCTTCCTCTGCAGTTATACTTGGAAGATGGAACTCCGCTCTCAACATATACTCCTACATTGTTTCAAAACTTAATGTAAGCATTCAGCTTTATATGGTCAAGCTTTACATAATTGCATTAAACTATAAGCACTTACCTTGTTCCCAGGGAAAGATTTGATTTTCCAGACCAATGCATCTTTTTCGGGAGCATATGAGGCAGACCCGAGAGATGTTCTTACGGTGGGGTTGGATGCATCGGTTGGTACAGGCAATTCGATTTCAACATTTGTTGCAGTGCTGCAGAAAAGGAAATCATATTGTAAACTTTTCAAGGATTTTAAGCAATGGTAAAATTTAAAATCAAGGATTATTACCTTCTTTCCTTGAACTGGCTTCTAGCTTTTACTAGAATCTCAACACGACTTCTAGAATGCCTCTCTATCTGAGCTTCCACCCATATAAGAGGCTTTACCTGAACAGGTGTTATGTATAGAAAAAAATTTCATGAGAATTAATTCGTACAAAAAGGGGTCTCAAAACCATCCGTGCAACATTCCACATTTCAAACCTGGGTACTGAGTCTATATGTCATCAAATCAAAAGATCCATCAGGTGGTATGAAAGATATCGTCCTATCATTCTCAAAACGAGCCAATCGAACACACCTACATTTTGAAGAAAAAGACTGTAAAATTCAAGTATTGAAAAAGTGGACTGGATAAGTGATTGTCAGAGAATGATCGGAGTAGCAAGAGAATAACGTACTGATGAAATTTGATGTCCTCCAAGTCAATGGCTTTCCCTTTGGTTGCCCGTCCCTGTGCCTCCAACAATACTCTGTCATTGAGGCCTAACTTACACTCAGGCATCCCACTGTAATAACACGGATTTAGCAGCAGAGTCAAAGAGGAGAAATTTTTGATCTAACATGCTTTGGTTGATTAGGAACACTAGAGAACGCACCTTAAGTATGTTCGCATCTTCAATGCTCCAACGACATCAGACCTCACAATTTGCCCATTACTGTTCACAAGGATATTTACACTCTCTATTACGTCCAGGAAAACCTGGAAACAAAACAGCAGTCTGTAAGCATTTGGAAACCTAAACAATATAAAAACAAAAAACAAAATGTTCCCTGCTTGTAAACTAAGCACCTACTTCGTTTTTCTTAAACTGTAACCCCTCACTCCTCCATGAGACAGCATTTGTGACAGCCATTGGAGGTCTCTGTGTAACTTCCATTCTATACGCATCAGTCTTGATGAATTCACTAAGGATTCTTGCTTCAGTATACTGAGGGTAACCAAAGTCCATCATCTCGTCAAGTAACTCATACTGCAAGTAACATAAGTCAATTTCAGTATCTAATATTAGAGATATTCTTTTGCCCACATATTTCAAGCCCATGCAAGAGAATTAACAACATCTAGTATCAAAAAAGTATTATAAGAGCAGATGGGAGAAGCATTAACATACCACTACCACAAAGTTATCCCTCAAAGATTCTTCCTCTAACTCCTCGAAGTAATGCTTGAAGACCTACAATCAGTACAAGAAACATATAGATGATCGGTATCATATGAAACAGTAACATTCATTATGTTCTTATTCTTCCCATCCAGGAAACAGATGGAAATGCAACAACTGAACCAGTAGGGATGCTTACATCGACTACGCGATGCAAGAAGAAGAGAAGACTGGCAGCATTACAGTTCTGTCTGGACGCAATCATCAGGTAAATGTTACTATGCTGTACAAACATGTAGGTCACCCCATTATCGTAAGCAACCGGATCATTCGACTGTGAATCACCCTGAAAGATTAGACAAAAGTAAGCAAACCCACAAAGAAAACAAAACTCTTTTTTTTTTCTCTCAGAAGTAAAACTATATCGATTCTGATCAAATCCTAATCCACTGATCAAGCTTGTTCCAAATGTTCAAAATTCAGTTTGGCAAATCACGAGAATCTCAGAAAGACCAGTGGCATAAGATGGTGGGTAAAGATACCAATCCATTTACTATCTTAGAATTCTATTGGGGAATATCTCAGAGATGGAAATCGGAAACGATAGCATGATTTCCCGTTCAGTGCATCGAAGTAGTCTTCCATTTTCAAAGCATCTAAGTAGCAAATCAAGCAATTGAAAATAGGAAAAGATTCAGCAAATAAACACCGAATCGCACATCTAGAAATGAAGATCAGAGGGAAAATGGCAGAGAAACCTCTTTCTCGATGAGTTTGGTGAAGAAACGCTCGGCTTGAGCAGCGGTGACATCGCCGCGGTAATCGCGCCACACGAGAACACGGCCCTTGATATCGAGCAGAAACAGCGCGGAGGCCGCCCCTGCCATGGCCCTGTTTCTCAAGGATTGCGAATCAGATCCGATCAAAGAGACGGATTAATCAACGAGATCTGAAGAATTTGATGCTTCACAGGAGAAGAAGGACCAACATCAAAGCGAAGAATGAGCTAAGATAATCTGCAGCTGAGTGTTGTCGATAAAGTCTCTTATTCACGATCTGACGATTTCGTTCTTCTTCGTGGATGGGTGGGTTCACATAATAGAATAAAAAACTAAAAAGAGCAGCACCCTTTTAATTCCAGCGAAACGGCATCGTTTTTGCAATCTTACATGCTATTCGATTTGTGTTAATAAAATGAAATCTATGCTAAGTAATAGTTGGTGTTTGATGTTTTACGCTTATTATGCTATCAACGGCAGTATCATCAATATACCAAACACACATTTCACCTAGTTTTTATCACTTGGTGTGCTTTCCAATAAATCATTACATCGGCGAGGGAGAACAAATACAATGCAATTGAAATTATCAAAGAAATCTTCTGTACATGTTTCAAAACCTTTTTCTTTGACAAACAATCAAACTCACCCAAATCTCAGACCCGGCACAAATCCTTATGTTCAATTCCATTGATTCGACCTCGAGGCAAGGCAAAGCACCAACCCCACTTATTTGTGACCCGAAATGATTTCTCATGTTCCTTTTTCGTCTGTCCCCTTTGGGGTAATCTTAGACTTGAGTGCTAAGCTACTTATATCGTCGTCGCCTTCGAGATCACTAAAAGAAACATCATCCTCGTTCACTGTGTACATTGGAGCCCATGTATTAGCAGAATCTTCCTCTTCTGGCCAATCATCATCATCATCATCACTCTTTTTGTCAATCTTCTGGATCGGTTTTTCCTCAATAACAGCTTTATCGATGAACTGAGCGTTATCAGACACGCAATTTACCGTTTCGAAATCGCGATACATGATTGAAGGAGGTTCAAAGGCATATATTCTTGGAGACAGAAACTCAGGGGGAGCATGGTGGTAGTAGTTTGAAGTTGATGGAGTAATGTCCTCCTCAAGACTATCTCTACCTTCTTTTGAGGAATGGGTTTGATTCTGAAGCTCCTTCATCCACAATGCTCTTGCTTCCATCACCTGCAAATAAAAAAAAGGGTTTTGTTGAGTAACAACAACAACCATTTCGGTTTGTGTGGACTGGATTCAAGAAGATTGCGTGAGGTTTACCTGTGGCGAAGACAAAAGAAGAGCATCGTGTTTATTGAGCCTCGAAAGGAGAAGAACAAAATAGATTTTCCAGAAGTAACCAACAGTCATATGGCATGGACAAAGCTCTATTCTCAGTGCAGCTAACCTCGGAGCAAGACGTTCTATAGCTAAAGTATGGCCTCTTTGAGCATCAGACATTTCCAAATCTACAAGAAGAAAATTCAAAAACTTTGATATGCATAAGGTAATCCATACAGGCGAAAAAACTGACTTGTGAAATTCCCAACAATCTTTTTTTTCTCAATTTTGAAATCTTACGCAAATCCAATGAGTCAATGTACGTTACCGTCAAGATCTTCGTCGGGATCGAGAGGAAAATCCAACCAAGTTTCTGGATGCATTGCTATGTTCCTCGCAAATGCGAGCACTTCGTCCGTAAGAGCAACCGCATCGACCTCTTCTTCTTCATCATCCGTTTCCTCTTCTTCTCCTTCTTCTTCCTCCTCCGGATCATTGTACACGTCCTCCACCCCTTTTTCTACCGAAGCCATGGCCTCCGAATTCCAGCTCCTAACCCTAGCTCCTGTCTCCGGCGTATCACTTCCGACGCACGATTCAGACCGATCTGAAGACCGCGATTGATTCAGTCTGGGATCCGAAGACCGCGATTGATTCAATCCGGGATCTGAAAACCGCGATTGGTTCAATCTGAGATTTGACAGATCGGAGGAAGATCCATCAGGTAACGGAGCGAGAAAGTTAGCCACGCCCCGAAATTGGCGAGTCAGGGTATGACCGAGTTCCGTCAGGTCATCTTTCACCCCACGCGCTTGAGCCTCCTCGTCCAGTGAAATCGAAGACAAACGATCGGCGTTATCGTGTCTTTCCGTTGAAGATTTCCGGTTGCTCTTGTTCTCGTCGTCGTCGGCGTCATCGTCTCCGATGCCCTCGTATAGGCTTTCGAAAAAATTCGAAAACATTATGATTGAATTCTTTTTTTTTCTTCTTTTTCTTTTTGGCTCTGATTGTATTCATTGAAATTCTCGGGTTGAGTCAAAGTTAAACCCATAAAATGTTTTTTATTTTTCCCAACAAACACCCCATACAATTATACAAATTGTATAGTATTCTTTAGTCGTAATTTGTTTAAATTCTATAGACTGGAAACGGATGGAACCGGATTTAACACCTAGAAACTTTAACCACAAATTTTATTTTCTTTTTCGTTAAAAAATACGTAATTAAATTAAAATTATATCAGATTACGGGTGGTAGCTGAAATTTGATATTCAGATAATTAAATTACGTAAAAGAAAAATGTAATTTTCTCTAAGGGTTTGATTGGTATAACGGATAGTAAAGCACTAACACTAAACAACATAAATAATATGATGTTGAAGCTGTATGTTCTGATTAATATACATATTTTAGGTGATTAACAGAGACTCTGCCGCAGAGTTATGAAAGATTATATATAAAATTATTTAATATATTTATTCGTAAGGACTATATATATAGTTATATTTATAATATATTTTTTTCATATTTCAATTGTATTCATTATATTATATTTTTTTTTTTTTGAAAAATTTACATTTTAATATAAATATAATTTTTGATATTATTTAATAAAATAAATTAGTTATATAATTTTTTTTTTTTGATATTTTATACGTTAATGTTCTATCAAAAGCTTCATATGCAGGTTCTAAGTATTTTCCTAAATGCTTTGTTGATAAAAAGGTTAATACTTTTTTAAATACTCTAGCAATCAAGGCCTAAGTTAGTTTTGCTGGTTACCTTTCTTTTTTATTTAATTGCAAACTACCTTTTTAATTAGTGTAGGTTATACTTGTGACAATTTCACTCACGACATGGATGCATAAACTGCCTTGCAAGTGCAAATCATTATTGAACTTTATGATGATATGATACTTTGAAGCATCATCGTAATATAGTAGCATTGCGGTAAAAACAGATATTGTCAACCTTTGAGTTACTGCTCTTTTATTGGTTTTTCTGAATATTATATTGTTACAATGTGCTTGAGATCATGAGTAAATTTTAAGATTAGGATTTGTGAATCCTACCTTTTCCAACTGGAAATATATGTCACTGTTCAATTCAGATTCGAATAAATTCACCAAGATGATGATGTTCAGCCACCCCAAACAGAAAATCAACAATGTCTAATTTGTGTTCAGATTAAACCATATATGTAATTTAAATGAACAAAAGACTGGACCTGGAGAATAAGATTGAGATAGTATATTACTATATCTATAGGACGAAACTCAGAGAATCCAGCTACCTCCTATTTCGTCCATAATTCTCTCTACTTTCTGCAGCATATCTGGATAAAGAGGAAACAACTTGTTACATTGATGGTAAAAAATTTAAATCTATTAAGTGAAGTTGAAGCTGAAATGTAGAGCTCGAATCTAAATGGGTTTTTATTGTCCATGAGTGAGTATTGGAGAGAAAGCTCACCTTGAAATGAAGAATCTTCCATGAACTTCTGCCAAAACAAAAAGTTGGAATCCCAAATCAGAAGAAATCATTAGAATTGTGTTCTTGTGAAGAAAGAGATTACGCGGAAAAAAACTCAAAAGTTTTATTATGCTATACCAGTATCTGTGACTTTAGATCAGGATCCTGCTTTACAGTTGTTTGGCCTGCATCTATAGCGGGTTTCATGGGAAGGAATCTTGTTAAATTTGTATGAAAGAAGCTAAATTTCTCAAACTAAAACAAGCAAGATCAATGAGGTTGTTACCTAAAGTTGAGTTGGGGAAGCAACCAGAGAGTAAGGTACTGAAACTCGGAGGGAGGTTAATGGAAGTTTTGTTAGGGATTTGACAAAGCGTGGATTGTGGTGGTGGGTATAAGGTTTGTCCAGCTTCATACTCAAGTCTTGGTAGCATTTCAGGAACATAACTATCAAGATGTTTAACCATGCTTGGCTCTTCCACAGTGGCGGATTGTGGTAGGTATAAGGTTTGTCCAGTTTGATACTCAAGCCTTGGTAACATTTCAGGAACATAGGTACCAAGAGGTCTAACCATATTTGGCTCTTCCTCAGTGGCTCTGCAAAGAGGATTTACCATATCTAAATTGTTGGCCAAAGCACTTGTAAAAAATGACAACACTGTAATGTGATCTAACCTGGGGATAATCTCATTTGTAGTGTTGTAATCTAAATGGAAACAAATCTCGGACCTAGTTTCACTTCTCTGGATCCAAGCTTCCTCTAAGCCCTTGAGTTTCTCCTGCAAACAGAACAACATAACAGGAATCATTGGCTATGATTCGAAGAAAATAGTTTATAAACTGACGTCAGGGTAATGCAATATCATCTCTATATGATCAAACATGTAAAGCAGCTCTTTGCCGTATTGGCTAACCTTAAGAGCTACCACAAAGGACACCGCTGCATCACATGTGGAAAACCTTAAACCGAATTTTTGAATCTGGAGAAAGAACAACAAGCACATCAAACAATATGATTTCGACCTCAAAGCTGAAGTATCTAACTCATGGACATTTATCAAATTCTTCTTAGGTTACACTATTAAGCTTTTTTTACAGAAAAAAATCCAAAAGAGATTCGAGTGTTAGGAGGTTGCCTCGTTTGCAGAATCCTCGTAGCTAACGAGAATCGCTCGGCTACCACGAGGTGGGAACCCAGAAACGCACGTCATCTGAGGCCATGAGAAATTCAGCTTTGAAATGTAGTGTTCTTCCTGTAGAATTTGAGATTTCCCCAATCATTCGAAGAACAATCAAAGACCAGGGAAGTTAAATTAGTCCATAAAACTATAATCAAACATGGATAGATCCCAATTTACGAAATCTATTAAGCTTAAACCATCGCGAACACCAATCTAAACAAAAACCAGGAGTAGCAAATCCGATCTAAAGAACAACATAGAGAGAGAGGAAAAAAAATCAACTCACAAGGACTTTCCCGCCGAGTTCGACGGAGAGAATCACATCGGATCTGTTCACTTCGTCCACCAGCTGGAGAGACAACGTCGAAGAAGACGTCGACAACCACGTCCCGTGGGGCGACGGATTCAGCTCTCTCTTTCCGAGAGAAACCAGTCCTGGATACGGAGAGGGAGAAAATGGATACGGAACAAACCGAGCAAAACCGATCAACCATCGGGAAAATTCTGAAGCCGCCGCGTTTACTCGGTGGTGCTCGTGGATTGATGCTGCTAGAGATCCCGCCATCTTCCTTCAGATATTTCCTCCGTTTTTGAAATTTCGTTTCTCAGCCTCTTTTTTTTTCTGCTGCGAACGAAATTTAAAAAGCGTACTGTACGGAATTTATATTTCCGCACTTCCCTATGCTCTCAGATTACATTTGGGCTCAAAAGGCCCAATATATATATTTGTATCAAAAATCCGGTTCCAGTTTGGTATGGTTTTCATATTGTGGTTCTATTTATCTTAATTAATTAGAAATTTCAAACACTGCATTGTGTGATTTTAATCCAACGTTTTATTTCCAAAGGAATTTTCTGTCTAACAAGTACAAAGAAGTGAAATGAAACATTATTACATTATTGGATTTTCCTAAATAAAACTACAACCTCTCAAACGGCAGATGCTTCCATCGAAACTATACACCACAGTTCATAAATCAGATTGTCCAAACCCAAACAATTACTTGCGGCTGGATTTCTACTCGAATCACGGAAGCTTAAACCTGAAGTGCAGAAGCTATGGAACCAGCGAGGCTTAGAATTTCAAACGGAGGTTTATTCATCACCTCTTTCACAGTCAATCCACACGAGTCTGTGATCCAGAAATAGCTCAGACCTTCCGCGGGATCACCTGCAACACGAAAAAGACATATACAAAGATTTTTACTGTGACACACAGAAAAAGAAATAACTCGGTTTAGATGGAATCATAACATATGTATAATGGTTGTAACCTTTGGTGTCAAGCTTGAAACGTTTCCATGAACTCTTGGGGAATATGCCGTGTGTTACATATGCGCTTATTTTCGCTGCTCCATGTGCAGCTAAGACTTTCTGAAGGGCACAAAAATTAGTGATGAGTTATGGAGTTATACTTTTGACAGTTGAATCTGAGTACAGAACCTGGCATTCTATTAGCGTGCCACCCGACTGAACCAAATCATCAACAATCACGACGTGCCTTCCTTCAGCGTCTCCCTCTTTGATACGCACTATTCGCTTGTCTCCCATTCTAACTTTGTTGCAAACAATCTGAATGACAAAAGGGGATTACTGGGTGTACAGATTTGCTGCTCAAGATAGGATGATGCAATGCTTGTTTTAGAGTTAGATCTAATGTAGGCTTGAATAGCTCCTGATGCAAAACCTAGGTAGCTATATACTAAAACGGTCCACATTGGGTTCACTGTAAGATGCTAGTGAGATATGCCATTAGAAAGTATAATACCGTTGGATAATGTTGGAGTTGTTTGTGGAAACGTTTCCATGCTCCATCATCCGGGAATGCAATAGATATCTGAAACAAAAGAAGATCAGTAACCAACAAGCTTGAACGGAACTCTAGTCTATAGCGAGTTACATGAAAAAATGTTCTTTAAACTTGTTGACACTACATGATGGAACTGATATAAATGTGACAACCAGAGGGAAAGAGACTCACGTTATCGGAATCAGGTAGAGTCTGGAGTCTGTTCTTTAGCAATGGTATACCACTTTCAAAGCATGGAAGTATAGTATCACCAAAATAGAATCTTTCCTAAAATCCAAACGAAGACAGGCAAATTCTAGATCAAACCATGGACTCAGAGAACAAAAAAAGAAGAAGCATTGGCATTGATCAGAGTTGTAATGAAAACCTGCAAGGCATGTATATCGAAGGTCACTAAGCTAGTCGGTCCTCCTCTAGAAGTAGGTATGTTTGAGAGTATCCTAGCGAGAGTGAAAGCAGTGGCCACGTCTCCTTCGTCTTCCATTCTCTCAGAAGTTCCAGTGGGGAAGAACGGAAGAACCAGTGTAAATGACGAAACGAAAAGCTTGGGCAGGGCATAGATAACAGAGAGCTGCTCGAAGATCACAGCGGGTGAACTGAATGAAGCCAAGAAGGCAACATGCTGCCCACGAATGCCTTGAGCATTTTGAATGAACAAATTAGGGAATCCATCGTCAAATTTCCTAAACAAGGACGATAAATGTGATGACTTAGTTAACAGGAACTCAACCTTTTCCAGCCATTAATTATATACATCAAACCCAATTCTCCTCAGCTAATAAGCCTGATACAAAATTTCTTACGATCTACAAAGCAGAAGATGCACTAATGGTGATTTAAAGAGCTATCTCATCTCAAGGTCTCGACTTTGAAATCTGGAGTAAGACCATTGACCAAAAACACAAAGAAACTCGCATTTTAAAGTTCAACAAACTGTTAAGAACCAAGACAAAGTAAAAGCTATCAATTTTCCCACGAATATATGAAATCAATCAAGAGAATAATCCAATAGCACTTTTCATTTTCACCTAGGATAAAGAAAAAGAGGAATGTTCTCTTAAGTCATCAAAATAGATAGAGGGACGATAATTTATTTACTTCCAATTGATGCTTCGTAGCTCGATGCAATCAGATTGCCCGACTATTCTCTCGGCGAGATCTCTAGTCTCGTCGCTGTGGAAGAGGCAGACGCGCTTCGAGCATTTCGCACCGGATTCCGACGCCGCCGCGGCCATTGATATCGGAGACGACGAAGAATTCGGATTAATTAGGCTGATCGGATCTCCATTGGACAAGAAATCGAGGCTCCGGTGACCCGACTGGTTCTCTAAGCTTCTGACTCCACACCTCACGCAGCGGTTACCGACTGTAGCAGTTTTGAAATTCAGAGAAAACGGAGACGAAGAGGACGATAGCGACGAAGAAGAAGAGCTAAATTGAGGCAGAGATAGAGAAGCAGCGTTGGTTGCAGTCGCCGGAGAAATAGCCGCCATTTCCGAAGACGAAAGGTCAAAATACGAATTTTCCGGCGGATATCTTCAAATTAAAAAAAAAAACGAATTTTGCGCTTAAAATCGAATCTGACATGTGGCGAAGACTGTAAATTGACATATATGCCCCTATCTGTCAAATGAGACACGTTATGAAGATGTTGGAGTTGTTTCCTCGCTATAGTTCCGGTTTGATCAGACTAGGTTAGCTAACCACCGGTCCAAGTAAGTCTCAGACCCGAACTTTACCACCGAGATCACACACGGTTTATGTCGGTTTAGTGAGAATGTCGATAGGGATATTCGGTTAGTTTTCGGTTAAAGAGTACATGGAGGAGGCTCCCATCAATAAACTTGGGAAGGTACACGCGCCTGGAATAGTTTTATGAAGAAAAAATGTGATAATTGAAACAATAAGTTTCAAACTAACAAGTAAATTACCGGTAAACAAGAGGCTGCTACTATAAGGAGACTGGAAAAAAATATTTATAAAATAGAAACTGAATGATCGTAAATAACTAAATATACATTATATACATACAATAAAATAAAAAGTATTTGCACACAGTCATTTAAACAAAAAATTCTTAAATTTCTAACACTTTTCAAAACCCACAAAATAATTTAACATTTTTCTTTGCAAAATGACGATTTTACTCTCTGCTATACACATGTGTACTACTGTACACAGCTTACTTTCTCGCGGTACTGTATATGAGTTTGACTAGAAAGTCAATACATGTACAATACACAAAGTGTTAGATAGGTAATCAAGTTTTGGAAAGTATTAAAAAACTAAGAGAAATGACAAAATAGCAAATAATCTCATAAAATAACACTCCCTATAAGTGATGTTTAAGGTTTTTCACATAGATTAAGGATTTATTTAATTTTTATTTTTCATACTAAAACATCATTTATTATCTATTTAAACACAATTCAACCAATAAAAAAACAATATGCAGAATATAAATGGTCAAAAACAATAAAAAATTATTTAATTTTGTATTGAAAACTGAAAACATCACTTATTTAAAGAAGAAAAAAACTTAAAACATCACTTAAATAAAAACGGAGGGAGTAATAATAATAAATTAATAATACACGTTAAAAACAAAACAAAGTAACAAATGTCGTGTTCGTAAAAACCTTGCTACATGTACGAAATCGACTAACCTTCTGTCTTCACACGCGAATTAATAAAGATCTAAGTTTTCCTTGGAATCTCAGAATATTGGGTTCTACCTCTCTACTATGGACTTCCCTACCCACAAGGCAAGAAAAGCTACATATACTTTTTATTTTTTTATCCATTACTAATATATATAAACAAAAAAAAGCGAGCAACGTCAAATTTCAAATGAATATTGCACATATAGAGAAAATATTTCATAGTAAAAGAATTAAAAATATATATTTGATCAATTTTTACCGGTTATGTTGAAAATGTAAAATAAAATATCATGATTATCCAAGTTACTCAGATGAACAAATAATAAAAGTATCTAAAAATTATCGATGGTCATCCTTTGGTTCTCACGCGATTTTGGTTGCTCAATGTCTTATCTAACTATGTAGTCTCTCTTTTTACTATCTCACTTTGTAATCTCCAAATATTGTCTCTCTGAGAGATGGGAGAGATGGGGAGCACGTTAGTAAATAAAAAGAGATATATTTTATATAAAAAATCTAAAAAAATCCTAACTTATTAGTAGAAGAAACATAAATTGAATATTTTTTCTTCTCCCCCATCATCTTTTTCAATTCCATTCAGTTACGAAAAGTAAATAGAATACAGAGAATTCTATCAGCTTTGTTAATTAGTGCGAGAAAAAAAAAATTAATTAATTAATTAATTTATACGTGCTTATTTAAAAGAAAGAAACTTAAAAATAATTGTTTTAGGTTTACGCTGAATCAAATCTTGCTAGCCAATAATTAAAGATTTAATCTTTGAATCCTCAATCGATTTTCCTACAGTCTGATATTTAGCAAGTATATATCTGTGTACTGAGATACTTGATTTGTGTATTCTTCTTTCATATCATAAAAACAAAATCACATCATTTTCGATTTTCTGAAACAACATTACATTTGAATATGAAGTAGACGTGGTTGATAACAATTACATCATCATTATAGTCATCGAAGATAAGTTTACCGTCCATCTCTATATTCTTCTTTTACACAACGGATATTAATTCATCTATCCCTCGAAAGTAAATAAAACCCTCGAAACATGGTATATGAGGAATTAATGCTACGAATACTAAAAAGGTAGTTTTATAAGATTGCTGACTCACGCATCATATGCCAAAAGTAAAGAAATTAATAAAAGATAACTCTTTCAACTTTATTAATCAATTTTTTTTAAAAAAATATAAGCGAAACTTTGAAAACAAAGATTGTGAAATGTTTATTGTTTAATCATGGATAGAAAGAAAACACAAAGTCTATACATATTTAAATGTTTTCTTTCTATCCATGATTTCGGATTTAATGCTTTTAAAAATATCAAGAGATCATATCCCTTACTCTCTTTTCTATCCTTGATGGATCAATGCCGATCCGACATATGATAGCCTGCAAATATTATTTTTTAGACGATTAAAATCGTATATAATCAAAATTAGTTCAAAACTATAAATATTAAAAAGACGTGACACATGCATGTGCATGTGTTTTATATATATACACATGTGGATATATATACATTTTACATACCTTGGCTATGATTGTATAAGCGGTCCTCTCATTCAAGGTCTGGAGATTAGCAGTCATAACTTGAGCTCCTTCTTCTTCAAAGACTCTCATAAGCTCGTGTAACATTAATCTTTTCATGTTAACATTTATAATCAGATTCATCTCTATGGTCGAATCCCATGAGTGAATGCTGAGTTTTGGCAGAAGAGACGACGACCCTTCTGAGCGATTCCCGACTTTATCTCCTCCTAACAATGCCTTTTTCTTCTCCGTCAAACACTTTATCTTCTCTTTCAATTGGATCATGTATGATGTAGCTTGATCTATAAGTCGAGGCACTGGTAACTGTTAGAGCCAATAAAAAACCCCAAGTTATTACTTATTACTTTCAAGTTTTTCGCATGAATGTGTTTATAATCAATCTATAACACAAACATAAAACATACATAATCAATCTATAAAACCTAGCCTAGCTATGTCTCCCTCTGTTCATCAATATTTTTGGTAAAAAGGTAGGGTTTTGAGAGAACTTTTATTTGTAAAAGAGGTAGGACTTAGAGAAAACGTTTTTTTGTGTGTGTGTGTGGTGTTCATTTGAAAGTAAATTTAACTTTAACCCTCCCCCCCACCAAAAAAAACCCTAGCTATGTGCATCATCACTTGTTTGTAATTTTTTTGGCCTTGACCGAAGTGTGAAATTGGTCTGTAGCATCGGCTAACAGAGCGAAACCATTGGACGACATCTATCAAAAAGTGTTTATTTAATTTACTTATGTTATATACACATAAAATACATGTATAAGTATAATGTGCTAGCTAGAGAGAGAGATAGAGACTAGGAAGGAAAGAGAATTTGACCCTGCGAGTGGGAGAAACATGGGAAGAGAGCATAAATAAGAGATCTTTCATGCGCATTCGTCGCTTTTTCTCCCTGAGGTTTCGTTTTTCCCTCAACGACAATGAGCTTCCTTCTCCTATTTCTCTTTCCCTCTCCATTCTTTTTGTTCTCTTTTATGTATGTTACTATGTTTTTTTTTTCTTAATTCAAATCCATCTCTCTCTCTATATATATATAAAGAGAGAGAGACATATATATATAAATATACATAGAGAGAGAGAGACATATATATATACACAGAGAGATAGAGAGATAGAGAGAGAGAGAGAGAAAGTCACATGCAGTTCACAATTT
Organism: Eutrema yunnanense; assembly: GCA_002933935.1. Classification (NCBI taxonomy): domain Eukaryota; kingdom Viridiplantae; phylum Streptophyta; class Magnoliopsida; order Brassicales; family Brassicaceae; genus Eutrema; species Eutrema yunnanense. The sequence goes on along the minus strand of PKML01030101.1, from coordinate 620,312 downwards.
TGAGAGAAAGATAAGCTGCGTAATTTTAGAGGAAAGCGATGTTTTTCAAAGAAAGTCATGGCTTTTGTAATTGCGTCCAGCTTACACACTGCTTGATAATGCTTATTCGTTCTTACCAAGTAAATTTAGTATTTACTTTGTAATATCTCCACTCTTCGAGATACTGAAATTTCGATAAAAGTTCATATACCTGGCACTAGCTAAGATCCGGTGTCCATAGATTCAATTTTACATGATAATAAACTCTTTTTTTTTTTTGGACAACTTAACTCTAGGTTTAGGTCCAGTGAATAGCTCGAAATTATATTAGGTTTGCAGAAGATTCTTATCAAAAACCATTTATACAGCGTAACTTAGCTAGTCAGAAGATAGGATAAACCACTGCCGTACGAAAGTGTGCAATGTCCAAATCGACAAAAATAAAAGAAAAATTATTTTCTATTACCGATTGAAAGGGACCAAGAAAACAAACTAGGTTAGCTAACCACCGGTCCAAGTTAGTCTCAGACCTGAACTTTACAACCGAGATCACACACGGTTTATGTCGGTTTAGTGAGAATGTCGATAGGGATATTCGGTTAGTTTTCGGTTAAAGAGTACGAGGAGACTCCCATAGTCCCATCTAGGGGCAAAAAATCAGGATCCGAAAATCCGAACCGATACCGAACCGAAAATACCTGAACCGAACTCGATCCGAATTTTTAAAATACCGATCGGATCATAAATTCTTATTCCCGAATAACCAAATCCGAACCGATACCGAATGGGTATCCGAAATACCCGAAGTGTAATTATATACCCAAATATATTAATTATATTTAGATTTGATATAACTCTAATACCCAAAATTACAACTATAAACCGAATATATTAAAAAAAAATTGGGTATTTCGGGTATTTTAGGTATATTTTCGATATTATGGGTATATCGAATACACATATTTTGTTTTTTATGGAATTTTCGGGTACTTTGGATACTTTTGGTTTGAAAGTATATTGCTTTTATTGAAATGAATATTCATATTTTTGTGTTCTATCTCGGATTTCGGGTTCTTCGGGTATTTTCGGGTATTGTGGATACTTTTGGATATTTTCGGATCCGGATCCGAACTATGCGAAAATTTTTGGATCTTAAAAAAAAATACCCGATCCGAATTTTTAAAATACCCGATCGATACCTAAACCCCTAAATCCGAAATACCCGATCCGAACCCGATCCGAGGATCCGAACGCCCTCCCCTAGTCCCATCAATAAACTTGGGAAGGTACACGCGCCTGGAATCGTTTTATGAAAAAGAATGTGTTAATTGAAACAAGAAGTTTCAAACTAACAAGTAAATTACCGGTAAACAAAAGGCTGCTACTATAAGGAGACTGAAAAAAATATTTAAAAAATAGAAACTGAATGATCGTAAATAACTAAACATTATACATACAATAAAATAATAATAATAATACACGTTAAAAACAAAACAAAGTAACAAATGTTAAAAAAAAAAAAAAAAAAAAAGTAACAAACCATAAACCATGAACTTTTGGAAACGCATACTTCCGTGTGTATGATATTTGAATTCATAATTTGTATTTGTAAAACTAAAAATCGCTGAAAATATAAAACAAGGTTCTTGGTGAAACGTAAACACAAACTTAACACATAATCTATTATAAAAGAAATGGAGTATTGTATTTTTAATATATCGTTGGAAGATCCGTGATCCATCAAAACCGAATCGAAACCGATTTAGATTATATCCAAAATCGAGATTTGATTATAAAAAAGTATAGATATCAACAGAAACTTCGATAGAAAAATATGGCAAACAACGAATAAACAAAACCTAGAAATCACTGTTGTTTCCAAAAAAAACACCGACAAAACAAATTGTGTAAAACTAACTATTCGCAAGCATCACATTTTCTTTTGCATCTAAGAAAATAGCTGTTTGGTTTCAATTGCATCTAAACTTAGCTAAAAAGCTTATGCTTCCTCTATCGTTAATAGGAGAGTAATGGACTTTAAAACAAAACAACCCCACCACTTTCAAACTTTGTTTAACATGTACTAATTAATCGGATCAACTACAACCAAAATTTGATCCGATTAAAGTTAAAGCAAGTTTCAATAAACCTGATTTATTTATTTGTATTGTATTTATTCTTCTCTCAAACAATATCACCAAAATGCTTTCTGAGATTGGACATTGGGCTTTTAATATTTATTTTGGTTCATAATGATTTTGATTATGGGTTTCACCATAGGCTTTTACGATTTTCAGTTATTTGAATGGGCTTATGTAAAAACATATGGGCTTCTCTTGCTACTAGCTTGTATAAGAAAGATAAAAAAAATAAGAAAAAATCAGATATTTCTACTAATATCAGGTTCTTTATTAAGAAATAAAAATTGGTAGAAAAACGGATTTTAGTGTGGGGCACATATTTTTGGGAGTGTGTCTAGGCATATGGCATTATTAAATGGATGGATGAAACTTTTAGTTCGGACATAAATTGACTGTTTTCCTCTCCGACAAGAATCAAGTCCAAAGCATAGAAAATATAATTTACTTTCAGACTTGCAAATAAAGAGAGACACAAGTCCAAAGCATAGAAAATATACAACAAAGTTGATATCAATCATTTCCGTTTCAACATATCTTTCTAGCAAGAAAAAATATGTAAGACATATATGTGGATCAAAATGAACACCGAAAGGCAGAATGATTAAAGTTCAAGCGATATGCGACATACAAGTTAACTTTTCTGATGTGATCTAAATTTGATACTATTCCAAGATGATTTTAAAACACATATATTATATGATATATTTTACATAGAGACACAAGTCCAAGAGATGTGTGTTTAGGGAATAATAATAACTAGGTAGTAACCCGCGCCTTGCGCGGAGTGAGATATTTATAAATTATCCGTATAGTTAAGTTATATGTTTTTAGTTTTTACATAAGGCCATCAAAAATATTTCTAATACGAATCACTAATCTTAGAAATTGTTTGTTATGCGTATTTGTAGGTTATTTATTAGAATTTGAATAAGCAAAAATTTGTATGACATAAAATATAACTAAGATTATGCAATACTTTAATGTGAATGACACTAACGTAATTATTCTAGTAAGTTAAACCTTTTTTATAAAAGTCTTGAGAAGCTCTATATCTAATAGATTAAATTTTGTATCAAGTTAATATTTTAAATTTTTTATTAAGTTAAAATATTTATACTTTATATAACTTTTTAGAAAATAAAATTTTATATATGTTAATTTTTTAACAAATAAAAATATTATAATAATTGTTTATTCCTTCAAAATGAACAATTCAATTTATAAAAACGAACCGGAAAAAATAATCAAAATTGTAAGTTTATTAAGTCATGCTTCCTACTATAACAATTTCTTATCATTTTGGTCATTTTTATAATATGTATCTCGACTACGATTCATCTTTATAGCCGGTGTAGGACTTTTAAGAGTTTTTAAAAATTCGAATCATGATATATGCGAAAAATCTTTATGTTTTTTCTATTATATGGATGATGTGATGATTCATTTTTTTACAAATATATGATCAAACAAAAATGAGAGTGGATATAATAATTAAACTAATTAATAATCTAATTGGGAGAGAGAAAGTATAATCGATTATGGTAAGTTTTTATTATAAATGATTAGTTTAATACTTAATAAAAATATAATGAATTTTGTAACAATTTAATGTGAGTGACATTATACAGGTAAACAAAAAAGTGAAATATTATACAAAAATAGAAGAAAACATACAATGAAATTTCATTTCACTAATTAAAATGTATATAAATATTGTTTCATTTTCAGCATAATTAATTGTGAGCTTATCATTATCTTTATATATATAAATTACTTTGGAAATATACATTGAAATTTAATATTTAATGATCCTTTCTTACAACTCTCTCTCTCTCTCTCACATAATTTTTTTTTTAATTTTATGATATTCTTATTAAAAATTATACAAAAATAGAAGAAAACATACAATGAAATTTCATTTCACTAATTAAAACGTATATAAATATTGTTTCATTTTCAGCATAATAAATATTGTTTCATTTTCGACAAAAACATTTGGAAGTTTCTTGATAACTCATTGCAACTCCACAAGGCACCTGTATTACAAAGAATTATTGTGGAACTTGGTCTACAATGTCCTGTTGATGTTGATGTCGGAAAGTGGATTGAAAATGCGGTTGATCGCAGGGTGCAGAGGCTAAGTTTCGATCTCAACTGGTCTGCAAAACCTACCAGTTTGCCTGAGAGCCTTTTCACATGCAATACGCTCGAATTTTTGAGTCTATCCCACAAGATATTTGTGGATATTGTTTCTCCGGCTTGCCTCCCATCCCTCACATGTCTTTGTCTTCTCTCTGTTGTGTTTAAAGACGAAGATTCTCTGGTTTGGCTTTTATCAAGTTGTCCTATTCTCAAACTTTTACAAGTGGAACGACATAAAAATGACAACGTGACAAACTTCAAACTAAAAGTATCTTCTCTAGAGACCTTGGTGTATGTGTATAAAGATAGAAAAGATGAGGGAGATACTAAGGGGTCTTTGGTTATCGATTCTCCTAGTTTAAAGACGATCATTATGTCGGATTCTTCGGGAGACTCTTGGTCGATTGAAAACACACTTGGCCTTGATAAAGCAAGTATATGGGTTTTAGTGTACCCTAGTGAAAAGCTTATGAGATCCCTTTCTTCCCTCATACTTTTCGATATAACTTTGGACTATGTAACGGTACGTACCAAGTAATTTTGATTCTCTCTATCTCTCTCCTATCTCCAACGATCACCTATGTAGTTATGTATCATTGCAGGTTGCGTGGTGGACCACCATTCACTTCTCTCAGCTGATAGAGTGGAGGATACAACCATTTGAGTTAGACTGGTTGGAACCACTTATGGTTTTAGTTCAAAATTCTCCGAAACTAAAAATGCTTATCGACCTGGTCCGTACTCTTCCTTTACTTCAAACAGTTCCCTACGGTAATCATCATATCTGGAAGTGACCCATATGGTAGTTCGGTGACACAGTTCACATAGGTGATAGGTATCTTAGGAGGATGAATATCAACTCCCAAAGTCTCTGCATATGCCTTTGATATGACATTGAGACAAGCCCCATAATCAACGATAGACTTCTCAAAGTCAACTCCACAAATTGAGCATGGAACTGAGAATGTCCCTGGATCTTCTTTCTTAGTCAACTGCTTCAATGGAGGCGGTGTAATTCTGACCACTTGAACCTTGTTGTACAGCTCCTTGATTTCCTCATCAGTCTCCCTGCAATCCTTGAAGTGACTCAGCAGAGGCCAGCCCTCCAGAGCTCTTTCAAAGGTGAATGAGTGGGGAATCCTCTTTACCATCTTCTCAAAGCCACGCAGCTGCTTTGGAGAAATAGGATCCCTGAGATATTTAGGAGTAGGATTTGACTCATTAGCCTCACGAGCACGTTTATCAGCTCGTTCCTTAGCTCTCTCTGCCTGATACTTGGCTTCCTGGTCTTCCCAAAATTGGGCGATATTGACTTTCTGTATCGGCTTTTGATAAAGGATATTTGTCAATTCCTCAATGCTTATCGTTATAGCATAAGAGATGTCAAATCCAAAGTGATTAGATTAAGCCACTAAGAATACACGAAACTCCTTAATTTAAGCTAAACAAAGAGGGTTTTTACTAATTGTCTAATGGAATTAAATGCATCAATACTCAATTCTATCAAATGACCAACAATTTAAGCAATTGACACAATTCAAACAAGATAAGACAATAAACTAAACAAGAGACTTAATTGAACTTAAAACAATATAAAAAGGCGAATCTTAGGGTGAGGTAATTGATTTCGGGTGATCTAGAACTAATCCATGATGCCAATATACTCAACCAATGCTAATCCTTAGGTTTAGACCACTAATCAAGACTAATCTACTTCCATGGCACTAATCACTTGCTAATTACCCAATTAAGAACAAACTTCCATTTGTAATTAAGCAATCATCAAGCATTAAACACAATGTCTAACAACTAATAAACACATTGGACAACTATTTCCATAGGCCAAGAGTGTAAATCCCTTAAAAAGTTCATTGGGAAATTTCATCGAACACCTTCCGGGCGAGAAATTCTCTATGATCTAAATCAACTTGATCAAGGCTAATCTAGCTTTAGGAACACTTATTAAGGAAGGAAATCAAACAATCTAAACCCCTAACATCATGGATCAACCCCAAATCACCCTAATCTATCTCACCCAAAGACCTTAAGAGACTATTCACTAGTCATGTTAATCCCAACAAAACCCATGTTAAGTTTGTTAAGATTCATGATTAGGAGAATGCAAGAAAGAAAGATTAAGATGAAATAATAAGAAATTGCATTAAAATCAAAGGTAACTATTTTACAAATCACAAACTCCTCAAAAAGGAAGGTATTTTGAAAGAGAAAACAAGATGATTCATAAAATTAGGTTTTTTTGGTATTTAAAGGTGAGAGGGTCGAACCGGGTCAACCCGGGATAAACCGGGTATTGACCCGGTCGAATTGGGTCTTCAACAGGTCCCATCGGTCGGCCACAGCCCGATGCCACGTATCGATGCACTTTCAGATTCGCAACATTTCCATCGGACGGTTGCATCGGTGTCTGGTGTACCGATGCCATTCTTGTCGTCGATCTTGTGAGCTTCCCATCGGTCTGCTTCTCGTCGATGCCACCTGTCGATGCTTCCTCAGACTTTCAGTAGTTCCATCGGTCACTTGCATCAGTGCAGTGCACGCCGATGGACTTCTGCCGTCGCTTCTTCGTTCTATATCGGCCGTCGCTTCTCTGAATATTTTGCTTATGTTTTGCTTTTATTTTGCTTTTGTTTTGCTTTTGTTTTGATTAATTTTGCTATTTTTTCGTAACTCAAAATTTTCAATAACACATTAATAAAATAACAAAAAATAAAATTATAGGTAAACTCATTATAGAACTTATAATGAGATGTTCGAAAAAATAGTTAAATATAATTATCTTCAATTTATAGAGTTATATCATTGTAATGTTGTATTTGATCGCAAGTATCAACCGGGAAATCGGACCAGCACAAAACTGTGACAACAAAGGAGTTGGGTTTTGCATTTTAGCTTTAGATCCTCTTCCTAGCAAATGTAATTTATCGTCCCACCAAATCCACCACCTTGTAATAAATGTTTCCCAAATTAAGAAATCATTGGGGTCGATCTAGCCAGGTTGTTTTGCGTTTTCATTTGCACATCTAATTGGTCGAACAAACATTATTTGCAAGGTTGCAACTTGCAATGTCTCCTCTATATAGGAAGGGAAAATTACATAAGTTTATCAAATCCTCCACCCTCTGTTTACTTTTTGAGTCATTGCTTTCGGAGATCTTTATCAAAAAAAAAAAAAAAAAAAAGGAGATAAGATTCCGTTTCTGGCACCGATCAAACCGGCGCAAGTCCCGGCTTTGAGAGAACTCAGCCACCCACCACAAACAATTGCCATGCCTACCAGAACTGCACCAACGACGAGTTTAAGCATCAGCTCAAAATCACCGACTATCAACGTGGCAAAGACGAAGGAGAAACCGGCGAAAGAAAAGAAACTGGCAAAATAAGAGACGCCGGCGCCGGCGAACTGAGTCGACCAAGAGTACACTTATTATAAGTAATTAACAAATAAGAGTTTTTTTTTTTAAACATATGAATCATTCGAACAATGTGCTACTGTTATTAAATTAAATAAAGAAATTACACTTTTCTACTGTTTATTTGTTACTCCCTCCGTTTCTTTTTATAAGTAGTTTTAGCTAAAAACACAAATATTAAGAAATTCATCTTTTACTAAAAAATATCATTTAATATATAAATTAAAAATAATCCAGCCAATCATAAAAAAAACTGCATAATATTATTGGCCACACAGTATTCGATAAAAGTAAAAGTTGCATAGAAACATGAAAACAACTTATATTGTGAAACAAAACAAAATCTCTAAAACTACTTATAAAAAGAAACGGATGAAGTATTTAGATATTATGTCCACGCGTCTTTATTTGTAAAAATGAAAAATCAATATTTACCCATGGAAAATGTGAATCACCTTCTAAATTAAATTTTGTTGACGATTGTAACACAATTTTCAACAACTGATCAAATTTTTTTCCCGAAAAGAACCACCTTAAAATGTACAAAAAAAGAAACACGTGGTCACATGACTCATATCCAAGTTTGTGGAAGTGAGATTCAGTTGCGTACGGACGTACGATTTGTGAGTTTGGTGAATAACCCATAGCCCGTGCGTAGTGAGTTTTTAATTTTATTTAATCGGTTATGCTAGAGAATTAATTTCCCTCAAACAACATTTTGTTTTACGAAACAACTTCATTGTTTGATTTATTTCATTTTATAATTCTGTGGATTTCAGATGAATTAATTGTACACACCAAAAAGTTAATCTTTAGAGAAAAATAACCACTACTTAAATAAAACAATGCTACAAATTAAATGTCTATTCACGCGGTCCGAATAAGAATAGTACGTGGAAACCAGCTGCATAAAAGCATAATTTCGTATATTTTCAACACAACCGAAAAGAATTTTGTTTAGAACAAATTAAAAAATTATTAAAGTTTTTTTTTCTTAAAATGTAACAAATTGGAAAAAGAAGTATTCGTATCTAGGGGTGTCAAATTGGTTGATCCAAACCAAACCAATCCATTAACTCATTAACTCATTACTAAATGAGTTATGGTTTTATCAAACTCATTAAGCAAATGACTTGGATCAAACTATTAACTCATTATGTTAATGAGTTCATGGTTTTAATTAGTTTACCCATTAAATATGGTTTTCATTTACCAAATTAATACTAGTCCACTGCAAAACGGATTAAATAGACGAATTATTACGAAGTGACATTTCTATCTATAATCATTAATTAGTCATATTGTAAAATTCAGATAAAAACAATTTTTCTTTAATTTTCAAAACAATTTCTTTAAAACAAATTACCACGCGCTATAATTAGCGCGAGTTACATCCTAGTATATTACAAAAAGAAGATCGATTTCCTACGGTTATTTCAGTCTTTTTTCAACAGTAATAACTAAGTGGCAATTCCTACAGTCATTTCTATTTGTTACTTAGTTGTCATTGAATTTCTATGCCAATAATATAATTGATAACTTTTATCAAATAAATAAAAGTAAAGATTTATTTCCATTTTCATCGAGAGTGTAAACAGAAAAATGTAGAAATTCAATCGTAAATAAGTAAGAAATAGAAATTTTGAAATATATGTAAATAATTTATTAGTTAGTAATATTTAGATTTTAAAAGTTGGATGTCATGAAAAAACGGTAATAATTAGGTGGAATTTCTATACTTGAGTATACTACATTATATATTACAAGAAAAAGGTCGATTTCTTAGAATCATTTCAGTCATTTTCCAGCAATGGTAATAATTATGTGATATTTCCTACGATCATTTTTATTTGTTACTTATTTACTATTGAATTTATAATTATAAGTATAGAAATTTTGAAATATATGTAAATAATTTATTTGTTAGTAATATTTAGATTTTAAAAGTTGGATGTCATGGAAAAACGGTAATAATTAATTGGCATTCTACATTATATATTACAAGAAGAAGGTCTATTTCTTACAATTATTACAGTCATTTTCCAGCAACAGTAATAATTATGTGGCATTTCCTACGACGATTTCTATTTGTTACTTATTATTGAATTTCTAATTATAAGTATAGAAATTTTTAAATATATGTAAATAATTTATTAGTTAGTAATATTTAGATTTTCAAAGTTGGATGTAATGAAAAAACGGTAATAATTAGGTGGCATTTCTATACTTGAGTATACTACATTATATATTACAAGAAAAAGATCAATTTCTTACAATCATTTCAGTCATTTTCCAGCAACGGTAATAGTTATGTGGCATTTCCTATGATGATTTCTATTTGTTACTTATTTACTATTGAATTTCTAATTATAAGTATAGAAATTTTGAAATATATGTAAATAATTATTTGTTAGTAGTATTTAGATTTTAAAAGTTGGATGTCATGAAAAAACTGTAATTATTAGGTGGCATTTCTATACTTGAGTATACTACATCTAATCTATTAAAACAGAGTTGCTTTTTGTAACCAAACAAGAATTTATTTTATTCCTATCATGGATAACTTTTAAACTTTAATTTTTTTTGGATAACTATCTATGTTTCCAAACAAATTAATTTTGTTCAACTAAAAATTCATTTAATTAATCTGATTCAATTAAAATTCATTTAATTAATCTGATTCAAAGAAAAATTCATTTAATTAATCTGATTCAATTAAATAGTAGTTTAGTTAATTAATTAATCTGATTATATATATGTATTTATATTAATTATAATTCAAAAAAATTCAGACTATGCCATTAAGTAAACTAAATATTTAAAATCGATTATTACAAAAATATGTAAATTAAATATTTCAAAAATAATTTAAATTTTTATTATTATTTTTTTACGAAAATAATATTTGTTATTTTGAATTTAGATTATGCCAAATATTTTAATAATCAAATTTTTTTGAATGATTCGGATTCAAAATTAACAATTTTCATTAAAAGATAATCTTAAATTTTGAATTATATAGATTTTCTGAGATTTCATCAACAGTTACAAAAAATATTCAGAATTAATAACAAAATATGTTTACTTCTAAATTTAAATCTTATTAATACAATCAGATTTATAATTGTATATTAATAAACTGAAATTGGAATATATTATAATTAGATTTGAAAAAACATAAATCATTTCATGCATATGGACAACATTCAGTTACTAATACAAATTTAATATTTTTATTTACATATATTAAATATTTATATTATACGGTAATATAAACAGACGGATTAGAATTATGTTTTTATAATCGCGGTCTTTCTCGGAGTAATATGAACGGACGGGTTAGAATTATGTTTTTATAATTGCGGTCATTCTCGGATGAATATGAACGGACGGATTAGAATTATGTTTTTATAATCGCGGTCATATTTAATACTAGAAAAAAAAATTAAATCTACAAAAATAAACTATATTTAAACACAAAAATAAATTTTGTCACTTATTAGAAAAATTATATCTATAAAAAAATTATATTACAAAATTTGATAAACAAAAATTCTCATGCGGGCGCACGGGGTAGAATCTAGTTATATATTACAAGAAGAATGTCGATTTCTTACAATCGTTTCAGTCATTTTCCAGCAACGATAATAATTATGTGGCATTTCCTACGATGATTTCTATTTGTTACTTATTTACTATTGAATTTCTAATTATAAGTATAGAAATTTTGAAATATATGTAAATAATTTATTAGTTAGTAATATTTAGATTTTAAAAGTTGGATGTCATGGAAAAACGGTAATAATTAGGTGGCATTTCTATACTTACGTGACTTTCACCTACCCGTCTCGCCCTGATGTGGTGATCTTTGACAAGCTCAACTTGGTGATCCCTGCGGGGAAAATTGTGGCACTTGTTGGAGGAAGCGGGTCCGGGAAAAGCACAATGATATCTCTAATCGAGCGGTTCTACGAGCCTACCGAGGGGGCGGTGTTGCTGGACGGAAACGATATCAGATAATTGGATCGTAAGTGGCTAAGAGGACATATCGGTCTGGTTAACCAAGAGCCTGCCCTGTTTGCAACGACGATTCGCAAGAACATTATGTATGGTAAAGATGACGCAACTGCTGAGGAAATAACCGGTGCAGCAAAGCTCTCGGAAGCCCTTTCATTCATCAACAATCTCCCTGAAGGATTTGAAACCCAGGTCTGTCGGAAAATCAGATAGCTTAAAATACAAGAAACCACTATAAACCCTAAACTTTGCTTGTTATTGGGTATTACAGGTAGGAGAGAGAGGGATTCAGCTAGCGGTCAAAGAGGAATAAATGATATCTCGTCAATCCACCCCAACGACCAAAGACTCATTCAAACCGATGATTAAAAACGTTTAAACGTAACGGCTGAATCCTCCAATTAAAAACCATTTCTGGCGAATCAAACGGAATAAATGACAACGTTAAACACATATTCGAAGTATAAAAACAAAGACAAGGACAAGGAGCACAACAACTTATTCTTTTCGCAATTAGCATTACACAATTAGTTCTTACAGGTTTTTTGTTCTTGTTTTTGTGTAAAACATTCTCGATGACGAAATATTAAGCTCATTCTTCTCCTATTTTTTGTGTTTAAATCGTTTATTGATCCATTCAACCCACCCCAAACGATATACTTTATATTTATTGTTCAAAAATCATTTGATTCTTCTGTTATTAAAGATAAGCTAAAGTCCTCCGATTATTTTTTCACATGTAAAAAATATTTCTATTTACAAATTTTGACCAAGCTACAACAAATATTTTTTACATGTAAATATTTGATTTCTTATTGTTTTATAACATTTTTCTACTTATGTTTTCTAATACGAAACTAAAGTGTTTTAGTTTTTTTTTTATCCCGCCGGATTGGTTTAGTCTTTGTTTCACGGTATATAGTTTATAATAATAATCTAAGCGATCATCAGCTTTTTCTTAACATAGATGCTATATAACAAACAACAATTGAATTGTAAAATCTCTAATAATTGTTTTGCAGATGAGGGGGAGTGTGACCATTCTTTAATCACTGCTACAAGATGTTAAATGTTTGCTTTCTATTCTCGAAGATTACAAGGAAAGTACTAGATTGGCGGAACGAGTACTAGCGAATGAAACTTTTTCATTTGTGAATTATGTTCCCAAACTTTACTTTAATTTGTGAATTGGATCCTTCTCGCAAACCTCGGCGATCTCCGAACATATCCGCCTGATCAAAATTCACACCAAAAAAAACCAAAAAACTCTCTTCATCAAAATTGTCCCAAACAACATAATGTCTTGATGTTTGGTCGATATGTTGATTGAGAAACTAATTGAAATTTACTCACAATAAATTTTAAAAAAAACACACACACATTGGATTCTTACTTAAGAAGGGCCTAGGAGATACGAAATGCCCATACGTTTCAAAGAAATCCTTATTTTCCCTTTGAAGTCCTCTCCAAACTGCAAAGAACACTCTTGAGTCTTAATCAATATAAGCTTGGTATATAGCCGAACAAAAACTACATAATTTAGTTCCATAAACATTTGTGACTTCTATAATTTTATGTGTCTACTGTCAAATATAAAAATGACAAATCTTATCCAAGAATCTTCACAATGCCCTCCTCAATTTCTTCAATTTTCCATATAGTTATCATTTCACGTCGCGACATCGAAATATATATCTAAATTAAATATCATTTTTAAACTTTCTTAACGAACCCTTACAAAAAAATTGTATGTAGATAAGATATGTGAACTTATAAAGACTAACCGGTGAGCGTAACGAGTGGTTGAATGTTTGCGTGGTGGTCTAACGCATTGACGCATTCATCACGAGTCATACGGAGTAGAATGCATCTCTCAATCATATGTTGAACCTAACAAGATCAATCACCAATCTTGCTGAGGATTATTACATCAAACAAAAAACGCATAAACGTATTATATATGCATATATATATATATGTGTATGTATATGCACCATGCGAATGTATGAATGTGGTTGGCAATGGAGACAAGGGAGGTTGTGTTGTGATTGATCATCATGATCATGGGTACACATTTTCTTCTTCTCTCTTGAAGATCGTTCTTCTTCTTCTTCTTAGATCTCCAAATGATTTGTGGACAAATCCAGGAACTTTGGAATAAAATTATGAGTTTTAACGGAAAGTAACAAAACATGAAGATATTTTTTGAGAAAGAATTAGGAAGCTTCTAAATATAGAGACACATGCATATACATACGCTGATACACATGTGGGTATATTGGATAGTGTCATTTAATGAGTTATCCAAGAGAGATCCAAGTGAAGGGCTAAAAATAGAGGAGAGGATCCAAAGGATAGATTCTCTATCTGTCACTTTTAAAACTTGATCACATTTTTATTTTTTTTAGTTGGAACTTACTTGTCTTTTGACTATGACTTCACAATTAACCTTTGTTTTTTTTTCTTCTTATTTTCTAGGAAACAGATTATCAACCAAACTTCAATTAGGTTTTTTTTGTCAGTTTATTTAAACCGGGCAAAGTGGGTTTCAAAGGCTAATTACCGGACGATATTTAAAACTTTTGGCAACTTTAATTCTGTTCAATTTCTTCTAAGCCAATGGAACTAATGTTTAAATTTGAACCAACCAAAACTTCAATTTCATTTGTTTTGGTCGGTCTGTAAGAAAACCGACATTAATATAAACCAAACCGAAATATTATTAGTCGACAACTAGATATAATAAGTTAACAAATCTTGATTTCAAGAAGATAACAGATATTAAATGAATTTTTTAAATAGCACATGGTTTTGTTTTCTAAATTTAGTGAATTCCATCTTTTGATAGTTTTTTAAAAGCTGCTAGATTTAATCTATGTCAAATAATTAGTCAATTTATTAAAAAAACTAAAACTATGATTTGAAAAGACATAACTAGTCTAAATCATATCATATCTAACAACATTTTCTCTTATAGCAAATTTTCTAGTTTATATAATTTTGCCGAATACCAGAACGAATAAATCGGTTCTTTGATATATAGTGCCAAAACCCTCGGTCGGTATCTGGCTTTAAACATATCACAAAAGCGACTGGTCCCTCGTAAACGTTGCATTTTGAATCGTGTGTTGATCCAAGAGGTCACTAATGATATTAAGAGGATGATCAAGAGGATGAGATGCGAGATTTCCGTTGAACGAAACGAGTTAACCAGAAATCGCAGTAGGTCGGGATAATGGTGAACAGGTCGGGGACCGTATTCTTGTTATTGATGAGAAAAAGGGATGAGTAATTTAGATTTGCGAACTAGTTCCGACGGGAATCCAGTTCGGAGTTCTAAATATACTATTCTATTACAAAACGAGAGAAACCGGGGGAGTTTTTCCAAGTATTAACGTAAAAAGATCAAAAGTCCTTTTCTTAGAGCATGGCAAGGGGTATAAATAGCAGGAGTTGACTTCCTGCTCCCCGGAACTTCAGGGCCACGTGGCGTCATCTACTCGTTTCGCGGGTAAGGTACCTTAGAAGGCGTGTCCCGGCTTTCAGGGTGAAGGGTCATGATGAGCTCGGCGCCATGCCTTTGTAAGGTAGCACACTGTTCGGCCAACTCTCTTCCACGTGTCTCTTTCTCTTTTGCTCGCTCTGCAAGGTTGGTGGGATGTCAACTAGCGACCATACCTCTATTCGGGTAGCGTACTGTTTGACCCACTTCCACGTGTCTTCTGTCCTTTCGATGTCTTTGTTTGGCGAAGTATCGGCGTGTTCCCGGGGTACGTCTNATTTCCTACGATGATTTATATTTGTTACTTATTTACTATTGAATTTCTAATTATAAGTATAGAAATTTTGAAATATATGTAAATAATTTATTAGTTAGTAATAATTAGATTTTAAAAGTTGGATGTCATGGAAAAACGGTAATAATTAGGTGGCATTTCTATACTTGAGTATACTACATTATATATTAGAAGAAGAAGGTCGATTTCTTACAATCATTCGAGTCATTTTTCAGCAATTTCCTACGATCATTTCTATTTATTACTTATTTACTATTGAATTTCTAATTATAAGTATAGAAATTTTAAAATATATGTAAGTAATTTATTAGTTAGTAATATTTAGATTTTAAATTTGGATGTCATTAAAAAACGATAATAATTAGGTGGCATTTCTATACTAGAGTATACTACATTATATATTACAAGAAGAAGGCCGGTTTTTTACAATTATTTCAGTCATTTTCCACGGTAAATAAAATTATGTGGCATTTCCTACGATCATTTCTATTATATATTTATTTACCATTGAATTCAATAGTAAATTCGTAGTACCAATCAATTCTCACTGAAACTATTGAAACACTTTTTTATGTAACAAATATATTTCTGGTCTTAGTTTTCCAACCAATGACAAATTAGTCTCTTCATTGTCGTAAAACCTAATCTACTCTCCTCCACAACCACAAAGTTCCATTGACCTTCCTCCTCTATTTATATGTATACTAGGACTTAACCCGTGCTAATTACAACGCAGAGTAATTTTTTTTAAAGAAATTATTTTGAAATTTAAAAAAATTATTTTATACGAATTTTACAATATAGCTAACTAATGATTATAGATAAACCTGTCAATTTGTAATAATTTGTCTATTAAACCTGTTTTACAGTGAACTAAAACATTATTCGAGCTAATCCGCAAAAACATATAATCTTGAAAACATAACTCTAATATGCACCGTTAAATGACTTTGGTTTTTGTGGTTAGTCTACGAATTCTTAAAAAAAAAGTTTATTATGTCTAACTTTTTATAAAATCTCTAAAATATTTTTCAACTTTGTTTAGATATATATTCAAATAAAATATAATAAATTATAGTGAAAAGTATAGCAAGATTTTGAATATATTTTTCTTTTAATATATATATAGATTGATTATTATTTTAAAATATATAATATTAAAAATAATTAAGAAATTAAATAATAAATAACTTTTTAATGCAAAATATATACTTTCCATATTCTACCAATAATTTTAAAAGACTATTATATATTTTCCTATTTCAATTATTCTTTATTATTTGTAATGGCATTTTATGTAATAACTTACAAAACAAAATTCATTTTCAAAAATATCTTCTTAAATAATATTATAGAAATATATATACATGCCTTCTCACTCAAACTCACTCTTTTTCTCTCTATTTGTTTTCTTTCGCAGTCTCCTTCATTTTATATCCATCGGAACGCACCGCTTCACGTGAAAATGCAGCCGTCCAGCGTTCCGGCAACAGCGGCAGAGAAGATGATGGAGAAGGAGAAGGAAAAGGATCGGCCAAGTGTGTCAGTGTTTAAGCTCTTCTCATTTGCTGATTTCTACGACTGCGTTCTGATGATTCTTGGATCCATTGGTGCGTGCATTCACGGAGCCTCCGTTCCAGTGTTCTTCATATTTTTCGGCAAACTCATCAACATCATCGGCCTTGCTTACCTCTTCCCACAACAAGCGTCTCACAAAGTCGCCAAGGTTTGTATATATGTTTTCATAACCATTTATCGAAAACTTTTAGTTGTTAGGGTTTAATTACTCAAATTCTTCCATCTTATTATTTTTCGATGTTTTAATTGCACTGAGTACGTAGTTAGATCTGATTAACAACAAAATAAAGATTTGAACTTGAAAGTTGTGTTGATTCGAATCTTATTGGCCACATAAATTTGACATGACGAGTCGCAAATTCAAGAGAGAAGATCTACTAAATCCATTTTTAGAAAATAAAAATACGATATTTTTGGGTTCAATGTACATGAGATATATCAAATGAATTAGCAAGGTCAAATTTGGTTAAAAGCTGGTAATTAATCTCTATATACAGAACTATACTACAAATATAATACAAATAATAAGTTTTATATTATTATTAATTATGTTGTTTGCTCCGTTTAATTTTTGTTTTTCTTTGGTTGTGCAGTACTCGTTGGATTTTGTATATCTGAGTGTGGTGATACTATTCTCATCATGGATAGGTAAGTAACATAAAAAATCATACGAATTAAGCAAAAATATATTTTTGAAGATACAAATGAATAAATCTTTAAAAAAAATAATGAATGGAAACAGAGGTTGCATGTTGGATGCATACGGGAGAGAGACAAGCGGCGAAGATGAGAAAAGCTTATCTGCGGTCAATGTTAAGTCAAGACATAAGCTTATTCGACACCGAATCTTCCACCGGAGAAGTCATCTCCGCCATCACCTCTGACATACTTGTCGTCCAAGACGCTCTCTCCGAGAAGGTACGTTCGTCCAATGGATTTTTTTGTTTGTTTTGTGTTAGTTCACATTAAAATTTACTTAAATTGATATTCGATAAAAAAATACGATGAATAATTATTTTTCATTGTATTTACCGTCTTTTTTTTTATAATTGTATGATCTACGGTCCTTATCCATTAGCCATGTACCGTCTTTTTAAAATAGATTACCTTTTAATAAAAACACTGTTTTTCAAATATATATTAATATTTACTTGAAAACTATTTATTAGTCTATATGCTTTTTTTCTACCAAAAATTAGTCTATATACTTGATTATTAAGAAACAATGAATACAATTATTTATTAGTTTTGTACAATGAATCTATGTAATTCGATTAATATGGATTTTCTAAAATAAGCCTTGACATATGTAGTCAAAATATAATTTCGACCAATTTTAATTTCAATAATTATGGCTACTTAGCGACATACAAATCTTGTTAATTAATCCGACCAATTTTGATGTCAATAATTATGGCTTAGTCCAATAATAAGAAAAGCAGAGTTTAGCATGCATAATTTTGCATGTTATCATTTACCATGAACCGGATTACCGACATTTTTGGTTGCAGGTAGGGAATTTCTTGCACTGCATGAGCCGGTTTATAGCCGGTTTTGCAATCGGATTCACGAGCGTATGGCAAATAAGTCTTGTCACTCTCTCCATAGTCCCACTCATTGCTCTCGCCGGAGGTACCTACGCTTTTGTCGGCACCGGACTTGTTGTTCGTGTCCGGAAATCATACGTCAAGGCCGGCGAGATTGCAGAAGAGGTCGGTAACTTGTACCTCAAGAAAACTATCTGCATGTGATTTTTTTTTTTTTTTTTTTGTATTTTATACATCTCTCTTTTCAAATTCAGGTGATCGGTAATGTGAGGACCGTACAAGCGTTCACGGGAGAAGAAAAGGCGTTGGGATCGTACCGAGAAGCTCTGAAGAACACGTACTCGTACGGGAGAAAAGCCGGTTTAGCCAAGGGACTAGGACTCGGTTCGATGCACTGTGTCCTGTTTTTGTCTTGGGCTTTGCTCGTTTGGTTCACAAGCATCGTTGTTCACAAGGGAATCGCTAATGGCGGCGAATCTTTCACTACAATGCTCAACGTTGTCATCGCTGGCTTGTAATATAAAAGTTTTATTTTTCATCTTGCTTGATTTCTATTTAACCAGAAAAATGATTACTTTCTTGTTCTACACGTTTTCATTATTCCTCTGTTTTGTTTTTATAACAAAGTCTCTGTTCTTGGGGTTTTGTGTAGGTCTCTTGGTCAGGCAGCGCCAGACATTTCCACATTTATACGAGCGAGAGCAGCTGCCTATCCGATTTTTCAGATGATCGAGCGGAACAAGGAGCCGAAAACGGGTCGTAAACTTGGGAAAATAGACGGAGACATTCGATTCCAGGACGTGACTTTCACCTACCCGTCTCGCCCTGACGTGGTGATCTTTGACAAGCTCAACTTGGTGATCCCTGCGGGGAAAATTGTGGCAATTGTTGGAGGAAGCGGGTCCGGGAAAAGCACAATGATATCTCTAATCGAGCGGTTCTACGAGCCTACCGAGGGGGCGGTGTTGCTGGACGGAAACGATATCAGATACTTGGATCTTAAGTGGCTAAGAGGACATATCGGTCTGGTTAATCAAGAGCCTGCCCTGTTTGCAACGACGATTCGCGAGAACATTCTGTATGGTAAAGATGACGCAACTGCTGAGGAAATAACCGATGCAGCAAAGCTCTCGGAAGCCCTTTCATTCATTAACAATCTCCCTGAAGGATTTGAAACCCAGGTCTGTCGAAATTCAGATAGCTTAGAATACAAGACACCACTATAAACCCTAAACTTTGCTTGTTATTCGGTATTACAGGTAGGAGAGAGAGGGATTCAGCTATCCGGCGGGCAGAAGCAGAGGATCACAATTTCAAGAGCGATCGTGAAAAACCCTTCGATACTCTTGCTCGACGAGGCGACAAGCGCTCTAGACGCAGAGTCGGAAAAAAGCGTACAAGAAGCTTTGGACAGAGTGATGGTTGGGAGGACTACGGTTGTGGTGGCTCATAGACTCTCCACCGTGAGAAATGCTGACATCATAGCCGTCGTTCAAGGAGGAAAGATCATCGAGTCGGGAAACCACGACGAACTCATCTCCAACCCAGATGGAGCTTACTCTTCTCTCCTACGTATCGAAGAAGCTGCCAGCCCTAACTTGAACCACACTCCAAGCTTACCAATCAGGTACTAATACTTAAAATTAAAAATGCCCAATCCGGTTTAATCAAACCGTATATCGGATTGAAAACACTCCTACCTAACACCACTCTGTCCTGTGGAAATTCTCATGAAGGTTCTCTTTCTCTCATTTTTGCAGTACAGAATCCTCGCCAGAACTACCAATAATAACAAAGAGGAACTTGTGCTCCGTTCATCAATCAGTAAATCAACCAGACACGACCCAAAAGGGAAAAGTAACGTTGGGACGTCTCTACTCTATGATCCGCCCTGACTGGAAGTATGGAATCTGTGGGATGTTAGGTTCCTTAATCGCGGGATCTCAGATGCCGCTTTTCGCGCTTGGAATCTCACAGGCTTTAGTCTCTTATTACATGGACTGGGAGACGACTCAACACGAGGTCAAGAGAATCTCTATCCTCTTCTGTTGTGCCTCGGTCATAACAGTCATCGCACACGCCATTGAGCATACCACCTTCGGTATTATGGGTGAGCGTCTCACTCTCCGCGTCCGTCAAATGATGTTTTCAGGTAAGCACAAATTCAAAACCGCTGTCTGATAATCCTATACCATTATTTGTCTTCAAATTGTTTGAATTTTCTTTTCTTTTTTTTCTCGCTTTGTAGCAATCTTGAGGAATGAAATCGGGTGGTTTGATAAGGTCGATAACACTAGCTCGATGTTAGCGTCACGTCTTGAAAGCGATGCGACTTTGCTTAGGACCATTGTGGTCGATAGATCGACGATTCTACTGGAGAATTTTGGTCTTGTTGTGACCTCTTTCATTATATCTTTCATACTCAACTGGCGTCTCACTCTTGTTGTCTTGGCCACATACCCATTGATCATTAGCGGTCATATCAGCGAGGTAAAACGCAGCTCTTCTCGTTTATATACTAGTTTTTTTGGTAATTGAGTTTTTACTTCTTTGTTCTGTTATATTTGTTAGAAACTTTTCATGCAAGGCTACGGAGGAAACTTGAGTAAAGCGTATTTGAGGGCTAACATGTTGGCCGGAGAGTCTGTAAGCAACATCCGAACCGTGGCCGCCTTTTGTGCAGAGGAGAAGGTTCTAGACCTTTATTCCAAAGAGCTTCTAGAACCTTCCAAACTTTCTTTCAGGCGTGGACAAATTGCCGGGATTTTGTACGGTGTCGCTCAGTTCTTCATCTTCTCCTCCTACGGCCTTGCACTCTGGTAACTAATCAAACAGTTTCACACATAGAGATTAAGTATATATATATATGATTGGAAGGATTGAAACTTTAGATGTGTTTACAGGTACGGATCGATTTTGATGGGGCAAGGACTATCAAGTTTCGAATCGGTGATAAAAACATTCATGGTTTTGATCGTAACGGCGTTAGTGATGGGTGAAGTGTTGGCTCTAGCCCCTGATCTGCTTAGAGGAAACCAGATGGTTGCTTCGGTTTTCGAGCTATTGGACCGAAGAACTCAGGTCGTTGGAGATACCGGCGAGGAGATGAGTAATGTGGAAGGCACAATTGAGCTCAAAGGTGTTCATTTCAGCTATCCTTCACGGCCCGATGTGACTATCTTCCGCGATTTCGATCTGACAGTTCCTTCCGGAAAAAGCATGGCGCTCGTGGGACAAAGTGGTTCCGGGAAAAGTTCGATCCTTTCGCTCATTCTCCGGTTCTACGATCCTACCGCCGGGACAATCATGATAGACCGTGAGTGCCCCAACTCTTGACTTGATTACTTCAGTCACAAGAAACTCTGACCACAGGTTTATTGCATCACAAGGTATTTGTTATTTGGTTGAGTAAGCTGTTTTTATGTTTCAACCCACTACTATTACAGGACAAGACATCAAGAACCTGAGATTGAAATCGCTACGAAGACACATCGGTCTGGTCCAACAAGAGCCGGCTCTTTTTGCAACAACTATCTACGAGAACATCTTGTACGGAAAAGAAGGAGCTTCTGAATCTGAAGTCATGGAAGCCGCTAAGCTTGCAAACGCTCACAGCTTCATCAGCTCTCTCCCGGAAGGTTACTTAACCAAAGTCGGTGAACGAGGCATTCAGATGTCGGGCGGCCAGCGACAGAGGATAGCTATCGCTAGAGCCGTCCTCAAGAGTCCAGAGATTCTGCTCCTTGACGAAGCCACAAGCGCCTTGGACGTTGAATCAGAGCGTGTGGTAAGCTTTTTTTTGTTTTTTTTTATCTAACATTAGGATTAGGGTCCACATAG
Source organism: Eutrema yunnanense (assembly GCA_002933935.1). Classification (NCBI taxonomy): domain Eukaryota; kingdom Viridiplantae; phylum Streptophyta; class Magnoliopsida; order Brassicales; family Brassicaceae; genus Eutrema; species Eutrema yunnanense. Next base: position 597,840 of record PKML01030101.1, on the reverse strand, counting down.
AATGTTTACGGGTTTATACTACTGATGAATTGTTAGGTGCAAGAAGCATTGGATCGGCTAATGAGGAACCGGACCACGGTGGTGGTGGCTCACCGGCTGTCGACGATCAAGAACTCAGATATGATAAGTGTAATACAAGAAGGTAAGATTATAGAGCAAGGCAGCCACAATAGTCTCGTTGAGAACGAGAATGGCCCTTACTCTAGACTAATCAATCTTCAGCAGCAGCAACCTCAACATCCCGAATAATTTATAATTGAAGTTGTCAAAACTCTTAGTTTGTTTTCTCTTTTGAATATCGGTCGTACTTTCATTCATGACTAAGTTAATGTTGATTATGTTTTTAGTATTTATTTATCGTTATGGGATTATGCAATTCAAATAATGAAGATGTTCTACAAATTTCAAATTAATCTTCTCAATTTATTTGTTAGAACGTGAAAAATCTCGCTCTTATGAAAAAGATCTCCGAGAAAACTGTAAAAGTTATTTAACTTAACAACGATGGCTCTTAACACTTGAGGAGAGATAATCAAATTTAGAAAAACAGAGGGCAAAAACTTAACAACGATGTCCGTGGAAAACTCAGGGGGGGAAAGAGAATCGAACTACAAGAGTTTTCAAGAAGTTTAGCTTAAGAGATCTTGAAGATTTGAACACAAAGTAGATAGAGGGCTCAGAAAAACATATGGACCCTAAGGAACTGAGAGAAGCTTATGCTGCGGCTGTAATGTACTGGATTGCTTCCTTGCAAATCCCTGTCATGGTTGCTTCTGGACCATAGACCTCGATGGGGATGCCGATTTCATCCCCGAGGTCTCGCATTTTAGCAAGTCCCTTTTGGTAATTGGGTCCTCCTCTCCTCACAAATATATGCATCCTTGCTGCTTTCAGCTTTGCTTCCTGATGAGAAATATTATCACAATATGACCAAAGATGTTTTGCTTTTGATCCTTTTCAGTAAGTAATAACTCTGAGAGAAGCTCAAGTTTTCTTGACTTACCTTTTCTTTGAGAGCGCGGATTATGCCATTGAAAGTAGCAGCAACGTCGGTGAAGTTGGCAATTCCACCTCCAATCACAAGAGCTCTGCTTTTTTCATCCGGGTTTGCTGTAGCACACTGCAGCATTGGTATTGTTTATTATTCATCAGTCACAGGAAAGAAATTGATTAGACCACTGAATGTGTATGTGAGGCGTAGATTGAAGAATAAGGAAGTGAGCTCAGGAGTTGAAACAGAGAAAGAGCGTCTTACATCGATAACGACTCTGGCGTACTGCAAAACCTCATCTTCTTTGGGTGCTCCACTGTATTCAGCATAGTTGCCAAGTTCAGATGCATACCCAAGATCTCCAACCTAGATAAGAAATTTTAGTGTTGGATGGACTTGTAAGGGAAAAAATGCAGAGAGATTCTCTCAATGATTCTTTAGGGAACATACCGTATCCGCATAGATGACACTTGCTCCTCCTCCAGCTACCATTGTCCAAATCCGTCCCTTGGGATTCAGAACGGTAAACTTCAAGGACGCACTTGTCTGCAACCACAAAAGGGGCATAGAAAAAGCTCTTTACTAGTCACAGAACGAACGTTTTGCATTTTGTCAATGTCGAGACGATGATACCTTCTCATCTAATCCGTGGATAAAGCTTTCAGTGGGACTCATAACTCTTCCGAATGGCATAGGAAACTCAATGTCGCCCCATCTGCAAGGTCAAGGGCTTAATTATGTGCACCTTTCTCAAAGTTCATAATCTCAAAGGGTTTGGAAATCCAGAATCAAACTTACTTTTTAAAGTTTTTGAAGGCGGCAGTATCATCAAGCTCACCCCTCATATCCAGAGGATATGGCCTTCCATCAACTAGTGTGAAAGGATTCATCTCCAGGAAAGTGAAATCAAGATCTATAGCTCACCAAAGGATACAAAACTAAAAGCTTAGGTTTTATATCACAGTAAAAGTGATTTGATCTGTATGTAGACTCAGCTATCCTTGGCATACCTTGGAATAAGGTGAAGATGACTTTGATAAATTTGTCAACTTCCGCCTTGACCTATGTATGTGGAAATGTTAGCCAGGAGTTCATATTCTATGTCATCACGTTCACAACCATTTTTATCCCATTAAAACAAAAATTGATGTACCTCTAAGGGAAGAGTTGCCACAAGAGGAGCACATATTTCAGGTGTCAAAGAAGCACCCGTTGGTAAAAATATTGTCTTCACCTGCAGAAAGTGGAGCTTTCAGCATCATGATTGAAGATATTGAAACAGACATTTGAACGAGAAAAAACTCTTCTAAATAACCTTGTCCCAGTTCTCCTCGATCTCAATTCCTCCACACTCTGAAAAGCTTATGCTGCACCCAAGGCGATCCGAGACAACATTAAGATAATACTCTTCATTGTGTGGGACAAATGGTTCAACTATGAATGTTGTTATGGGTCCATTGCATCCACTCATCTCTACCTACGGATGATAGATGGGAAGGGTTGAGTGCACAAATGTTCTCACAAGGATGGCACAAACCAAAAATGTTACCTCTTTCCCCAAACGCTCTTTCACAAAAGTGGCAACTTCAGCAAAATCTAATTTCAGGGCAACCAAACCACTCTTGCCACGCTTTCCAAACAACATATCAGGTTTCACCACCAGCTTCTCGGACGAGAGCCAAGGTTCTTTTTCTACTAGCTCATTTAGATCAGTTGTTTGGTTGATCTACACACACAAGGAAGCAACATGAAACTTTAAAAGAACTCGAAGAATGGCAAAATGCTGCAATCTTTATGGCTTACTCAATATGCTTGGAAAGCATAACCACAAATGATCGTCTGCTTCATGTCGGAGAAACCAATGCAAAATTATAATTTTGAACATATGGCTTATGTCGGAGAAAACAATGCCTTAAGCTATAGAAAAACAAAGATCCGAGGAAATCGATCTAACCTGGACGGATCTGATAGGAAGCTCTTTGCCAGAAAGCCTTTTGAAGTGTTCCTTCACCAATCTCTTTGAGTCGTATTCTCTGATCTTCTTCCTAGCCATTAGCGAAACGAAGCTGGAGAAAACAACGAAGAGGAACGAAATCAAAACCACCGCCTAAAACTGATAAATCTCACAGATCCAGACCCAATCAAATCGATTCAAAAGAGAATGTTGACAAATTGCATACAGATCAAAGGAATGATGAAGAAGCAGAGATCCCTGAAAATGGAAGGAGAGAGAATGGTAGCTTCTGGTTCGGTAGTTAGCTCACCAATTTATAGTTTGCAACTTACAAATGATCGTTTTCCCTCATAAAAAGTAAATTATTGTTCAAAAATCATTCTCACAAATAATTGTTCTTAATTATATATTCGGACCAAAAATCTGCATTAACAACTTGTTTTCTGTTAAAAAAACATTTGCAAGACTTTGCAGCTACTCCTTCCCTAACTTGTAAACGAACGTTTCAGCTTCAACCATTTTGATTTGTAGTATAACATACACAATCTGTCAAATGTTTTGACCAAACAAAAAGACATTTGTCATTTTGTTTTTCTACTTTTAATCATAAACATTTGGACTTGAGATCCCATGGCTTACTCCTCTTTCTTCCGCCTAATCTCTTATCCACAAAGAAGGTTTGACTCTCTGACTTTGTGTTTGCCTTGACCATGAGTCCATGACCATCGTCTCCTCATTCTCTCATAAACAAGAATCTCAACAGATAGAAATATGAAAACTGGACTGGGGGAACCCAAAACCATCACGAGCTGTGACGCTGTAGCAAGATATTCTTCAGCTTTATGACCAAAGCAAAGACGGCGAAGCACGGTAAATGCATCACTGTCACTCCCAAGTACCTGCAGAAACAGTAGTAAAAGATTACAATAAGTGTCTTTCTTTTGATCGATACATACTAAGTGTGAAGAGTTTATGACCGTACCATAAGGGTGCATACGGTGAGGACAGATCAAGAAATTGGTATGGCCACCTGCAAAAGATGTATGACAAGATCCCTTCAAACTCTTACGACATTGTGGTTTTGTGTGTTGTTAAGCCTTGACGTGGACCCTTCCGCGTATTTTGAATACTTAATCGTAACAATGAGTGAATATCTGGGTAAAAATACTAAAAAAGATGGGAACTTTAGGCCTCTATGAAGAACTGTGTGTACCATAAGTTCTTAAAGGCATGGATTATCCATTGGTAAGCCACGAAAATGCAGCTCCAAAGTACAAAGTAAGAGATCCGGAACAGCGGGAATCGCTGGATAAGGAAGAAGGAAAATCGCTGTTAGGTTCTAATAAAAAAAGCGGGAGATTCGTGTATCCGCAGAATTCAGTTTTGTAGACTTACCAAGGAATTGAGACATGCGTCACCGAGGAGAAAAACAGCGTTAAGAGAATGCATACAAACATCGAGCTGCAATCGAAATAACACATGTGTAAGGGATAAAGATATTCATTATCGACTTCTGAATTAGAGATTTCAAGAGAAAACTGATCATATAAAATGAATACAAATCTTTAAAAAGAATGGGCATCAAACGGTATTAGAGCCAGAACTTACAAAACTCAGCCTGTAACCTTTAGTAAAGGGGTAGATTATCGCCCAAAACACAATATCTGTAAGCACAACAGCACCGGCACAAGTCTGCCACAACAGAATACTTTGTAAGCAATTTTGAAGCTTTGAGATGGCATTTGTACAGTCTTCACTCTCAACAAGATGATTTAGGAGAAGGGAAAAAAAAGAGAGACTTACTTGGAAAAGGACCTGAAATATGTAAACCCAAAAACCCGCTGTTTCTCGGACGGGTGCTTCTGAATGTGTATTGGAAGATTTTGACGTATTTCCCGCCCCATCAAGGTTGACTGGTGGTCTATAAGTGCCTTGTTCAGCATCACCTATACTTATATAACTCTCTATGTTACCACTAGCTTCTTTATTGTAGAAGAAGCATCCGTAAATAGATAACAACGAAGCATACTGCAGGAAGAAAAAAAAGGGGATCAAGGATTCAGTGTCTGATACTAAGACAGTAACCTCAACATCGGAATTTCCAAGAGATATACCCCAAAGTAGAGTGTGACAAGAGTAAATGTCCACCTGTTCCAGCAAAAAGATTGGATCTTTCTCATTCATTTCAAAGATTCAGAAATGTGAGAAGGAAAGTTAAATGACTAAAACTCACTGAGTATAGAAGTAAAATATGCCGCCTCCATCGCGCACAACATTGGAAATAAGTAGAGATAGCATTGCAGCAAATGAGAATACTCTAAAGGCAAGCAACCAACGAGGGTTGACTCTTTTAAGACATGTGATCCAAGCTTCGTCTTGGAACAATGTCCCGGAGAATTCTCGCTGGCCTTCGCGTTCTCTTCTTTTGCCTTCATATCTCCATATGAGAATAGCTGCTACAACTAGTGGAGCTAAGAGGATTAATGCACAGAGGAGAACCCTCCAATTCAACCAGTAGCTTGAAGCTGTGGTATCAGCAGCCATGGCTAGTCAGTAGAGTCCTGAGATTCCACCAAATAGCAAAGAAATAACATTATCACTAGGAATCATGTTAATTTCATTGGGTTTTTTGTTTAACAATCATTCTCACACTTTTGTATTGCAAAGAGTGAAAAATGTCTCTGTAAAAATCTCAAAGACCTTTGACTTTCAAAAATTGGACATATATGAACTATTCACAAGACTGTAATGGCGAAAAAGGTGAGACCTTTTTGCATTAGCGGACAAAAATCAGAATACACAGTATAATTGGAACAAGAATTTGCGAGAGAAGCCACTTCAATTTTCAAAATCAAAATCAGCCCATGAAAGTACTTGAAATTTCCCCCCAAACTATTATATAAAGCAGATTAATATATATAGCAATAAGAGAACAAAAAGAGAGGAGAATCCTAAAAACAGAAGATTACAAAACATTACTTCGAGATTTGAAGACCCTTCTGTTCCGAAGATTCAGAGCAGACTCTCTAACGCATCTTCTCAACGATTCGAAGATGCTGAGAGCCTCCAGAAAACCACGAAGAAACCAGAAGAAAAAAAGGAAAAGATCTTGTCGGTATTATTCGTTGGTTGACAGAGGAAGAGGAAGGTCTGTCGTGCAGATTTTTTATCCGATCTAAACGGAATCTCGGAATCGCCCCGACAAATCGCAATCATTTGTTACACGCCCGGTTCTCTTCGGTTTAAGATATGTGCTCCTTCGTTTTTTTTTTATTGGTTCAACCTACCCATACCACCCAAAAACGAACTTAACCAGACGTGAATGTCTAATTTCTTAAAGAACTTCTGCTTTATTGTGTTTTTTTAGGAGGAATATGCACAAATATCCAATATGTTTGCAAGATTATAATGGAATTACTTTTTACTTCCCGCCTATAAATTGTAGATACTTGAAACAAAATAACCAAAATTCAATAATATTGTGGGGTGAAAATCTCGGTCCAGTAATTCAGGTATAGTAAACAATGGTAAAAAATCTAGAGAAGTGAAAGACAGTAACGATGTGAGGAGCCGAGCTGGAAGGCATGCCAGAATTATTAGCGGTCAAAGGAAAATAAATACTATCTCGTCAATCCACCCGACAACGGCCAAAAAGTCATTTAACCCGACGATTAAAAACGTCTAAACAGTTGAATCCTCCGATTAAAAACCATTCATGACGAATCAAGCAAAATAAATGACAACGTTAAACACAGACTCGAAGTATAAAAACAAAGTCAATGACAAGGAGCACAACAACTTCTTCTTCTCGCAATTAGCATTACACACTTAGTTCTTACTGATTTTTTTGTTTTGTGTAAAACATTCTCGATGACGAAATACTAAGTTCATTCTTCTCCCTTTTTCTGTGTCTAAATCGTTTATTGATCCATTCAACTCACCCCAAACGATATATTTTCTGTTTATTGTTCAAAAACCATTTGATTCTTATGTTATTAAAGATAAGCTAAAACCTTCCGATTATTTCTATTCACAAATTTCGACTATTGTAATTCCAGCTACAACAAATATTTGTTCACATGTAAATATTTGACTTCTTATTGTTTTATAACATTTATCTACTTATGTTTTCCTAAAACGAAACTAAAGTGTTTTGATTTTTTTATTTATTTACGTACTAAAGTGTTTTTAGTTTGGATTCATATTTATTCAAATTAAAATTCATATTGAATAAGAGACACCTATGTAGATTGTTACGTACCACAAACAATCGCCATGCCTACCAGAACTGCACCGACGACGAGTTCAAGCATCAGCTCAAAATCACCGACTATCAACATCAACGTGGCAAAGACGAAGGAGAAACCGGCGAAAGAAAAGAAACCGGCAAAATAAGAGACACCTATGTAGAGTTGTTTACTTCTTTTAAACACTTAGAGTTGTTTACTTCTTTGAAAAAAACATTAACATTAATTTTTCTTAAGTAAACTTTATGACTATCAAGATGAAAAAAAAATTGAAACCGATAAATAAAAGTTTAAAAGTAAACAAACCTGAAATTTGTGATGTTTTAATAATATATTATCAAAAGCTCGCTGCTTCATTTTGTGGACGCATTCGACATAATCCCATCTGAACTATGTATAAACAATAATAAAAAATTACGTTGAAGTCAATTATTTTTTAACGAAATAGAACGCAACTGAATTGATCTGAGTATGAATGAAAACTTAAAAGTGGGTCAAACGAGTAAACAAACACTAAGCCATAAATTAAGCATAAAAAAAGAACATGAATGTACTGTGAATGGGTAAATGCGATGAGCGCAAGAAGAATCAAGGAGAGTAGGCATAAATACTTACAATGTGACATTTTCTCTCTAAATTGTATCCAACAAAAAATCATAAGAAAACAAAATTTGATCAAAATAAACATAATATATGCAAAACATGAGTAAAACATAAGCAAAACATGAGTAAAATATTTTCTATTATGTTTTGCTGAGTTGACTATTAGAGAACAGGAAGAACAATGAAGAAGACGTTGGTTCTGTTATTGATGATCGAACTGATTACAATGTGCCTCTTATATGTGAAGATAAGGTTCTGGTTTAACATAACCAAATAACCAGATAACCATAGATAACCATAGATAACCAGCATTTACAATTCATACGCTAATATCCTCCTTCAAGATGGCATAAATATAGATTTGTTTGATCAACCCTGCACAGACGATCTGTTTGTTCACCAACAAAAAGTTCCCTAACAAAGAAGTAAACTTTTATGTTAATGTTTTTTTTCAAAGAAGTAAACAACTCTAAGAATTAATTTCCCTCAAACAACATTTTGTTTTACGAAACAACTTCATTGTTTGATTTATTTCATTTTATAATTCTGTGGATTTCAGATGAATTAATTGTACACACCAAAAAGTTAATCTTTAGAGAAAAATAAAACCACTACTTAAATAAAACAATGCTACAAATTAAATGTCTATTCACGCGGTCCGAATAAGAATAGTACGTGGAAACCAGCTGCATAAAAGCATAACTTCGTATATTTTCAACACAACCGAAAAGAATTTTGTTTAGAACAAATTAAAAAATTATTAAAGTTTTTTTTTCTTAAAATGTAACAAATTGGAAAAAGAAGTATTCGTATCCTACCTTTATCCACTTTCATCCGTCTTGATACCTAAAACAGAGAGTCCTAATTTCATTGCCATACTTTTTTTTAGTAAAATTTATGGAGTTTTTAAAGTAATTAAAAGACATCACACGCATCTAAAATCCCAAAAAAAAGTATATTTAAATATTTACATGATAAATTATACAACTATATATTGGTCTTGTCTTGAAGCAATGATTGTGTAAAGTGTAATCAATGGGTCTTGCTCATTCATCGCCTAACAACCCACATAGACAAAATGATTATTGGGCCTTAAGTTTAAAATCTAAAAATACTAAGATTTAACGTTTGCTAGCTATATAGCAGTAGCACGGGATAATTTTTTTCTTAAATATTGTTTTGAAAAAATTATAAGAAAATATATTTATCTAATTTTATAATATATCTAAATAATTATTATATAGAACTGTCAACTCGGACTAACTCATTTTACAATTAACTAAAATATTATTCGGGTTAACCAGCAAAAACCTGTAATTTGAAAATATAACTATAAATATGAACTGCTTAATGACTATGGTTTTTGTAGTTAATCCATAAAATTTCTAAAAATTAATTTTCTTGTGAACTTTTTTATAAAATTAGTATTCAAATTAAATATGATAATCATAGTAAAAAATATTGCAAGATCTTGAATATATTTTAATTGAATATGTATTGATTGATTATTATTTAATAATATCATAATAATTAAGAAACTAAATAGTAAATAACTTCTTGAATGAGAAATAAATAATTTCTATATTCTCATCAATAATTTTAAAAGACATAGAGCGCTGTAATTTTTCTTTAAAATTGTTTTAAAATTTAAGAAAAATTGTTTTGACATGTTCTGAATTTTATAATATGTCTAATCAACTAATGATTATAGATAAAGTTGCCAAACTGGACTAACCAATTTATTTAACTCATTTTGCAATAGACTAAAATATAAAATTACACATACTCAAATAAAAATATAACAAACTATAGTTAACTTTTTTAAAAAATCATATTATTTAGTAAATTGAGTATGACATCTATCTTTAAAACTAAAAACTAATATTTTGACTTGCGAGATCCGCTTTTCTCGGTATTTGAAATTAGAATCATAACTCATCCATGACAGGATAACCCGCTTACTTAACCCATTTTGCAATGGACCAAAATATTATTCGATATAACCCGCAAAGAATTACAATCTTGAAACACTAACTCTAATATGCACTACTTAGTGGCGTCATCTCACAAATTCTTAAAAACTTAATTTATTATGCCTAACTCTTTATAAAAATAGTAAAATATTTTTCAATTTTTGTTTTGATATATATTCAAATAAGATAATATAAATTACAGTGAGAAATATTATAAGATTTTGAATAGATTTTTTTCTTTGAATATGTAGATTCACTATTATTTAAAAATATGTAATATTTTTAATATCATAATAATTAAAATACTAAATAGTAGATACCCTCATGAATGGAAAACAAATAGTTTCCATATTTTCTTCAATCATTTTAAAAGAGAATTATAACATTTCCTATTTTAATTATCTATTTGTTATTTTTAATGGCATAGTATATAATAACTTATAAAACAAAGTTTATTTTCCAAAATGTTTTTTAAAACAATATTATAGAGATCACTAACTAACAAGTTATCTACATGTATCCCATATTTTATATATTTACTTATTTACCATTGAATTTCTATACCAATCAATTTTTTATGAAATAAGTACATATTTATTTCCATTTTCATCGAAAGTGTAAACAAAAGTTTAATATCTAATTGTAATTAAGTTAAAAAAAGAAATTTTAAATAATATATATATATATATATTTATGTAAATAATTGGTTAGTTAGTGATATTTAGATTTTAAAATCTGGATATCATGATGAAAAACCATAATAATTAACTGAAATTTCTATATTTCAGTAGACTACAATATCTCTATAATATTATTTAAGAATATATTTTTGAAAATGAACATTGTTTTGTAAGTTATGACATGAAAGATCATTAAAAATAAGAAAATATAATTGAAATCGGAAATGATATAATTGTCTTTTAAAATTATTGATAAGAATATGAAAAGTATTTATTTTCATTAAAAAGATTATTTACTATTTAGTTTCTTAATTATTTTTATTAATATATATTTTTAAAAGACAATCAATTCATATCTATTCAAAAATAAAAATATATTCAAAATTCTGCTATATTTTTCAGTATAATTTAATATATTTTATTTGGATATCTATTAAAACAAAAGCAGAAACTTATTTACAATTTTTATAAAAATTTAGACACAAGATTATTTTTTAATGAATTCGTAAACTAACCACAAAAACTAGAGTCATTAAACGGTGCATATTAGAGTTATGTTTTCAAGATTCTAGGTATTTTCATGTAACCCGAATAATATTCTAGTCCACTGCAAAACTGATTAAATAGACGAATTATTACGAATTGACATTTTTATCTATAATCATTAATTAGTCATATTGTAAAATTCAGATAAAAACAATTTTTCTTTAATTTTCAAAACAATTTATTTAAAACAAATTACCACGCGCTATAATTAGCGCGAGTTACATCCTAGTATATTACAAAAAGAAGATCGATTTCCTACGGTTATTTCAATCTTTTTTCAACAGTAATAACTAAGTGGCAATTCCTACAGTCATTTCTATTTGTTACTTAGTTGTCATTGAATTTCTATGCCAATAATATAATTGATAACTTATCAAATAAATAAAAGTAAAGATTTATTTCCATTTTCATCGAGAGTGTAAACAGAAAAGTGTAGAAATTCAATCGTAAATAAGTAAGAAATAGAAATTTGGAAATATATGTGAATAATTTATTAGTTAGTAATATTTAGATTTTAAAAGTTGGATGTCATGAAAAAAACGGTAATAATTAGGTGAAATTTCTATACATGAGTATACTACATTATATATTACAAGAAAAAGGTTGATTTCTTAGAATCATTTCAGTCATTTTCCAGCAACGTTAATAATTATGTGGTATTTCCTACTATCATTTCTATTTGTTACTTATTTACTATTGAATTTATAATTATAAGTATATAAATTTTGAAATATATGTAAATAATTTATTTGTTAGTAATATTTAGATTTTAAAAGTTGGATGTCATGGAAAACGGTAATAATTAATTGACATTCTACATTATATATTACAAGAAGAAGGTCTATTTCTTACAATTAATTCAGTCATTTTTCAGCAACGGTAATAATTATGTGGCATTTCCTACGATGATTTCTATTTGTTACTTATTATTGAATTTCTAATTATAAGTATAGAAAATTTTAAATATATGTAAATAATTTATTAGTTAGTAATATTTAGATTTTCAAAGTTGGATGTAATGAAAAAACGGTAATAATTAGGTGACATTTTTATACTTGAGTATACTACATTATATATTACAAGAAAAAGATCAATTTCTTACAATCATTTCAGTCATTTTCCAGCAACGGTAATAGTTATGTGGCATTTCCTATGATGATTTCTATTTGTTACTTATTTACTATTGAATTTCTAATTATAAGTATAGAAATTTCGAAATATATGTAAATAATTATTTGTTAGTAGTATTTAGATTTTAAAAGTTGGATGTCATGAAAAAACTGTAATTATTAGGTGGCATTTCTATACTTGAGTATACTACATCTAATCTATTAAAACAGAGTTGCTTTTTGTAACCAAACAAGAATTTATTTTATTCCTATCATGGATAACTTTTAAACTTTAATTTTTTTTGGATAACTATCTATGTTTCCAAACAAATTAATTTTGTTCAACTAAAAATTCATTTAATTAATCTGATTCAATTAAAATTCATTTAATTAATCTGATTCAAAGAAAAATTCATTTAATTAATCTGATTCAATTAAATAGTAGTTTAGTTAATTAATTAATCTGATTATATATATGTATTTATATTAATTATAATTCAAAAAAATTCAGACTATGCCATTAAGTAAACTAAATATTTAAAATCGATTATTACAAAAATATGTAAATTAAATATTTCAAAAATAATTTAAATTTTTATTATTATTTTTTTACGAAAATAATATTTGTTATTTTGAATTTAGATTATGCCAAATATTTTAATAATCAAATTTTTTTGAATGATTCGGATTCAAAATTAACAATTTTCATTGAAAGATAATCTTAAATTTTGAATTATATAGATTTTCTGAGATTTCATCAGCAGTTACAAAAAATATACAGAATTAATAACAAAATATGTTTACTTCTAAATTTAAATCTTATTAATACAATCAGATTTATAATTGTATATTAATAAACTGAAATTGGAATATATTATAATTAGATTTGAAAAAACATAAATCATTTCATGCATATGGACAACATTCAGTTACTAATACAAATTTAATATTTTTATTTACATATATTAAATATTTATATTATACGGTAATATAAACAGACGGATTAGAATTATGTTTTTATAATCGCGGTCTTTCTCGGAGTAATATGAACGGACGGGTTAGAATTATGTTTTTATAATTGCGGTCATTCTCGGATGAATATGAACGGACGGATTAGAATTATGTTTTTATAATCGCGGTCATATTTAATACTAGAAAAAAAAATTAAATCTACAAAAATAAACTATATTTAAACACAAAAATAAATTTTGTCACTTATTAGAAAAATTATATCTATAAAAAAATTATATTACAAAATTTGATAAACAAAAATTCTCATGCGGGCGCACGGGGTAGAATCTAGTTATATATTACAAGAAGAATGTCGATTTCTTACAATCGTTTCAGTCATTTTCCAGCAACGATAATAATTATGTGGCATTTCCTACGATGATTTCTATTTGTTACTTATTTACTATTGAATTTCTAATTATAAGTATAGAAATTTTGAAATATATGTAAATAATTTATTAGTTAGTAATATTTAGATTTTAAAAGTTGGATGTCATGGAAAAACGGTAATAATTAGGTGGCATTTCTATACTTACGTGACTTTCACCTACCCGTCTCGCCCTGATGTGGTGATTTTGACAAGCTCAACTTGGTGATCCCTGCGGGGAAAATTGTGGCACTTGTTGGAGGAAGCGGGTCCGGGAAAAGCACAATGATATCTCTAATCGAGCGGTTCTACGAGCCTACCGAGGGGGCGGTGTTGCTGGACGGAAACGATATCAGATAATTGGATCGTAAGTGGCTAAGAGGACATATCGGTCTGGTTAACCAAGAGCCTGCCCTGTTTGCAACGACGATTCGCAAGAACATTATGTATGGTAAAGATGACGCAACTGCTGAGGAAATAACCGGTGCAGCAAAGCTCTCGGAAGCCCTTTCATTCATCAACAATCTCCCTGAAGGATTTGAAACCCAGGTCTGTCGGAAAATCAGATAGCTTAAAATACAAGAAACCACTATAAACCCTAAACTTTGCTTGTTATTGGGTATTACAGGTAGGAGAGAGAGGGATTCAGCTAGCGGTCAAAGAGGAATAAATGATATCTCGTCAATCCACCCCAACGACCAAAGACTCATTCAAACCGATGATTAAAAACGTTTAAACGTAACGGCTGAATCCTCCAATTAAAAACCATTTCTGGCGAATCAAACGGAATAAATGACAACGTTAAACACATATTCGAAGTATAAAAACAAAGACAAGGACAAGGAGCACAACAACTTATTCTTTTCGCAATTAGCATTACACAATTAGTTCTTACAGGTTTTTTGTTCTTGTTTTTGTGTAAAACATTCTCGATGACGAAATATTAAGCTCATTCTTCTCCTATTTTTTGTGTTTAAATCGTTTATTGATCCATTCAACCCACCCCAAACGATATACTTTATATTTATTGTTCAAAAATCATTTGATTCTTCTGTTATTAAAGATAAGCTAAAGTCCTCCGATTATTTTTTCACATGTAAAAAATATTTCTATTTACAAATTTTGACCAAGCTACAACAAATATTTTTTACATGTAAATATTTGATTTCTTATTGTTTTATAACATTTTTCTACTTATGTTTTCTAATACGAAACTAAAGTGTTTTAGTTTTTTTTTTATCCCGCCGGATTGGTTTAGTCTTTGTTTCACGGTATATAGTTTATAATAATAATCTAAGCGATCATCAGCTTTTTCTTAACATAGATGCTATATAACAAACAACAATTGAATTGTAAAATCTCTAATAATTGTTTTGCAGATGAGGGGGAGTGTGACCATTCTTTAATCACTGCTACAAGATGTTAAATGTTTGCTTTCTATTCTCGAAGATTACAAGGAAAGTACTAGATTGGCGGAACGAGTACTAGCGAATGAAACTTTTTCATTTGTGAATTATGTTCCCAAACTTTACTTTAATTTGTGAATTGGATCCTTCTCGCAAACCTCGGCGATCTCCGAACATATCCGCCTGATCAAAATTCACACCAAAAAAAACCAAAAAACTCTCTTCATCAAAATTGTCCCAAACAACATAATGTCTTGATGTTTGGTCGATATGTTGATTGAGAAACTAATTGAAATTTACTCACAATAAATTTTAAAAAAACACACACACATTGGATTCTTACTTAAGAAGGGCCTAGGAGATACGAAATGCCCATACGTTTCAAAGAAATCCTTATTTTCCCTTTGAAGTCCTCTCCAAACTGCAAAGAACACTCTTGAGTCTTAATCAATATAAGCTTGGTATATAGCCGAACAAAAACTACATAATTTAGTTCCATAAACATTTGTGACTTCTATAATTTTATGTGTCTACTGTCAAATATAAAAATGACAAATCTTATCCAAGAATCTTCACAATGCCCTCCTCAATTTCTTCAATTTTCCATATAGTTATCATTTCACGTCGCGACATCGAAATATATATCTAAATTAAATATCATTTTTAAACTTTCTTAACGAACCCTTACAAAAAAATTGTATGTAGATAAGATATGTGAACTTATAAAGACTAACCGGTGAGCGTAACGAGTGGTTGAATGTTTGCGTGGTGGTCTAACGCATTGACGCATTCATCACGAGTCATACGGAGTAGAATGCATCTCTCAATCATATGTTGAACCTAACAAGATCAATCACCAATCTTGCTGAGGATTATTACATCAAACAAAAAACGCATAAACGTATTATATATGCATATATATATATATATGTGTATGTATATGCACCATGCGAATGTATGAATGTGGTTGGCAATGGAGACAAGGGAGGTTGTGTTGTGATTGATCATCATGATCATGGGTACACATTTTCTTCTTCTCTCTTGAAGATCGTTCTTCTTCTTCTTCTTAGATCTCCAAATGATTTGTGGACAAATCCAGGAACTTTGGAATAAAATTATGAGTTTTAACGGAAAGTAACAAAACATGAAGATATTTTTTGAGAAAGAATTAGGAAGCTTCTAAATATAGAGACACATGCATATACATACGCTGATACACATGTGGGTATATTGGATAGTGTCATTTAATGAGTTATCCAAGAGAGATCCAAGTGAAGGGCTAAAAATAGAGGAGAGGATCCAAAGGATAGATTCTCTATCTGTCACTTTTAAAACTTGATCACATTTTTATTTTTTTTAGTTGGAACTTACTTGTCTTTTGACTATGACTTCACAATTAACCTTTGTTTTTTTTTCTTCTTATTTTCTAGGAAACAGATTATCAACCAAACTTCAATTAGGTTTTTTTTGTCAGTTTATTTAAACCGGGCAAAGTGGGTTTCAAAGGCTAATTACCGGACGATATTTAAAACTTTTGGCAACTTTAATTCTGTTCAATTTCTTCTAAGCCAATGGAACTAATGTTTAAATTTGAACCAACCAAAACTTCAATTTCATTTGTTTTGGTCGGTCTGTAAGAAAACCGACATTAATATAAACCAAACCGAAATATTATTAGTCGACAACTAGATATAATAAGTTAACAAATCTTGATTTCAAGAAGATAACAGATATTAAATGAATTTTTTAAATAGCACATGGTTTTGTTTTCTAAATTTAGTGAATTCCATCTTTTGATAGTTTTTTAAAAGCTGCTAGATTTAATCTATGTCAAATAATTAGTCAATTTATTAAAAAAACTAAAACTATGATTTGAAAAGACATAACTAGTCTAAATCATATCATATCTAACAACATTTTCTCTTATAGCAAATTTTCTAGTTTATATAATTTTGCCGAATACCAGAACGAATAAATCGGTTCTTTGATATATAGTGCCAAAACCCTCGGTCGGTATCTGGCTTTAAACATATCACAAAAGCGACTGGTCCCTCGTAAACGTTGCATTTTGAATCGTGTGTTGATCCAAGAGGTCACTAATGATATTAAGAGGATGATCAAGAGGATGAGATGCGAGATTTCCGTTGAACGAAACGAGTTAACCAGAAATCGCAGTAGGTCGGGATAATGGTGAACAGGTCGGGGACCGTATTCTTGTTATTGATGAGAAAAAGGGATGAGTAATTTAGATTTGCGAACTAGTTCCGACGGGAATCCAGTTCGGAGTTCTAAATATACTACTCTATTACAAAACGAGAGAGACCGGGGGA
>PKML01030101.1:551753-574725 GCA_002933935.1 Eutrema yunnanense | reverse complement strand
TTAAATTTTAAAACAATTTCTTTAAAATGAATTACTCCGCGCTATAATTAACGCGGGTTAAATCCTAGTTATTTATTACATGCTGATTTTTACTGCAAATGTCTATGTGTGTTCAAATATATTATTTATAATAAACCTGCTGATTTTTTTTTATACAAACATTACGATTGATTATTAATGTAATATTGTAATACTAGTAAGTAACAATTAATTTCCTCTTAAACGAAAATTCAGAAAGAGAAAAAAACAATTAAATTTTCGTGCGACAAAGCTGGCGTGCGACGGTTTGGTCCGGTCCAAGTTTCCAGAAAGTCATATGGTTAAATGGGCTCTCTCGCCTCTTCTTCTTTCTTTCCCCGCCAAAATCTACCCGCCATATTTGCCCAACGACCAGGCGCGTGGGCCTCACTCGCAATTAAAACGGCTCATTCTCCTCTCTCTCTCACTCGCGCATGAATTTGGGAGACGAAAAGACCAAAATATCCCTACGAGTGAGTTGACCATCTCTTCTTCTCTGGCGTCATAATTCTCCCCACTATGGAATCCCGTGTCCTGACTTTGAATTTGACGTGAAACGCTTATTTATTTATTTTGGTTTTCCTGACAAAACGTGAAACGCTTATTCATTATTATTATTATATATCATACACATATATTTTTAAAAAACTTAATACAAATATGGTCCCGAGTATATGACAGATAATTGATATTTTAAATAAACAAAGGTTGACAGAGTTTGATTTCTCGTCTTTTTTTCTTCTTTTCATATTTATATAGCAATTCGTGCTATTTCATTAATCAATGGAATAGTTTGAATTATAAATAACGTCTCTCCTCGTGGTATTGACTTCGGGAGAATTAAATTTGAAATTTCCACATGTAACATCGTCGATAAAATATAAATATATTAAATGGATTCCATGGTAAAATCTTTCAAATTTTCATACTTTTGTAAAACGATCGATCTCTCAAGGTTTGAAGACCCATCTCCAACATTACTCCAAATCTAATTTCAAATTTTATTTTGGAGTAAAATTATCTTCAATCCAACTTTATGTTCAATTCCAAAATGATAAAATACCATTTTTCCCCAAACAAAGAGTAATATCATTTTTCACTCTATTTTGGAATTGAATTTTTTTATTTATAAAATGATCCTTCCAAAATTTAAATGATTTCAGATTAATATATTAAATTTCTAAATCCACTATATTTATCCACTTAAGAATTGTTTAATGGGTTGCTTTTGAAAAAACCTATGATATGTTTTATTTAAATATTAATCACAATATATATTTGAACACTTTAAATTTATGAAAAAAACAAATTGATTGGTTAATTTATAAATTTTATAGATAAAGTGTATTATTAGCAATTAACAATCAAATAGAAAGAGAAAAATATACTTAGAAAATTATTTTAGAGTAGAAAATGGAGAAATATATTGGAAAAAAATCTAACTCTATTTTAGAGCTAAAAATGAAATAATACATTGGAAATTCTCTAATTAGATGCATGTGAAATCATGAAATGAGAATTTCTAACAAAACAAATTATTGCCATATTATGAATCATGTGGTTTTAATTAACTACTATTCTCTAACGCGATCACACTTCCACAACTGTTTTATATATATGCATTCAACTGTATTAGCTTATGAAATTAATCACATCTCTATAATATTATTTAAGAAGACATTTTTAAAAATAAACTTTGTTTTGTAAGTTATTACATGAAATGCCATTACAAATAACGAAGAATAATTGAAATAGGAAAGGATATAATAGTTTTTTAAAATTATTGATTAGAATATGGAAAGTATATATTTTGCATTAAAAATATTATTTATTAATTCATTTCTTAATTATTTTAATACTATATATTTTAAAATAATAATCAATTCATATATATTTAAAGAAACAAATTTATTCAAAATCTTGCTATATTTTTCACTATAATTTATTATATTTTATTTGAATATATATCAAAACAAAAGTTGAAAAATATTTTACTAATTTTATAAAAAGTTAGACACAAAAAACTATATTTTTTTAAGAGTTCGTAGACTAACCACAAAAACTAGAGTCATTTAACGCTGCATATTAGAGTTATATTTTTAAGATTATAAGTTTTTGTGGGTTAGCCCGAATAATATTTTAGTTCACTACAAAACGGGTTAAATAAATAAATTATTACAAATTGACAACTTTATCTATAATCAACAATCATTAGTTAGCTATATTTTAAAATTCAGATAAAATTAATTTTCTTAAATTTCAAAACAATTTCTTTAACAAAAATTTTTCTGCGTTATAATTAACGCGAGTTAAATCCTAGTTCCACATGTTTCGTCAACATATTTGAAATAAATTTATTATGTAATTACTTTTAGTCAACAATTTCAGAATTCAATGTATTGTTATGTGTATTTACTATTTTGATGTTTTAAAATGCCTCATTTTTGAAGTCAATCAGAAAAGCGAAATTAAGTTAAATAACTTAAACTAGTAAATCTCATTCTGTCATTTTAACAATGACATAGTGGTAAAAACAAAAAATCATATAACCATTTTATCATACATTTATATTTTGAAAACATAATATTTATCATACTTTCACGTTTTGAAAAAATAATTACTAAAAACTACTATAAACATGCCAAAAAATATCATTAAAAAAAAGAGAACATCAATAATCTCTACTAAAACTTGTTTTAAAACGTGTTACAGAACCAGGACATATAGCCTAGCGGTTTGTGTTTAGGCGGTCTCTGTGTTACCATCCGGATTCGACTTCGGCGTGCTGCGTCTTTGGATGCTTATTAGTATGTTTGATGTAAACAAAAAACAAAAAACGTGTTACAAAAACAAAAAGAGACGCTCTCTCTCTCCCCTAACTTCCTATCTTCTGCAACTTTTTCGTTTTTTTGCGTTTTCCGCCATCGGCCGTCGGATTCTTCCTTTTATTTTTCTTTTCTCCTTTCTTTTCCACATATATTGACAATAAAACCAATTGATGTCTCTAATGACATACTTTATAAATATATTGACAATAAAACCCTAAACCCTAAAGTCAATATACTTTATAAATACCAATGTTCAAAATTGCGCTAGGCGCTAGTCGGACGGTCAGGTTGGGCCTAACGCCTAGCGAAAAATTCGGAGGTTAATCGACGATTAATTTTTAACTATTTTTAATTTTATTATTAATTTTTTTTTTGAATCCAATGTTAAATTATATTCAAAAATAAAAATAACGTTTTACAACTTTAATTGAACATTTTTAATCTTAAAACAACATATTCTTAAATTTTATTACTATATATATTAAAATATGTGTACCTAACGTAATGTTATGGTTTGACACAGTGGTCTGTGATGTCATTAGTGCTGTAGAGGTTGCGGGTTTGACTAAAGGTAGTGTATTATTTTTATTTTTCTGCTTTTTTTTTAACATTAATTAACGTAAAATGACCAATATATCTTCATCATCTTCCTCACCTCTGCGACACAAAAAAAAAATCCTAAATTTTGTTTTCTTTATCACCCAAACAAAAATGGAGCTTGCGCTCGTGAACGGCGACGATCCCACCAAATGGCCCATCCACATTTGGTGGGATGTTGAAAATATGAGTACTCCTTCTGATGACGATCCTGCTAGAGCTTTTTCAGCGGTGGTTAAATGTCTCAATGCAGACCCGTCTTAATAATATTGACGATCTTAGGCAAAATATTAAATATGAACTTTTTATTTATATCATAAAAATATAACAAATTTTTAAACATTAATGATTATGTGCGGATCGTATTCGTATACGTTTTTAGTAGCACTATTCATTCGTGCAAGTTTTGAGCATGGCGTTTTGGACATATTTTTATTTCAATATCAATTTCAAGCATGTGGTTTACATTTATACATTTTACTACCCAAGTTAGAAACTCCAAAACTTTCATAATTAATAACTACTTACACAAATAAAAAAATATCAATGACAAACATTTTCTCGTCATGAATATTAATTACAAGTTTATATTACAAACAAAATATTGATACATGCTTTGGACTTTTACATTAGGCGATAGTTTTTTTGGGTATCTACAAAACGATGTGGTGTTTCGTTCGACGGTGTCATTCTCCTTATTCGCTGGCCGGTGATTTTTCTAATTATCGGATTTTCTACGATTCTCTATCATCTCATCTAGGAAATAGAGAAGAAGAAATCTGAGTGGTTTGAGTGGATGGCCGACATGTTTTTCTTTCTCCGGAAGCGTCATTTTCCGACAATCAAATACTATTATATACGATGGTGGTTAGTCGGCGTTTTTATCTTGTTATTGGTGCAAGGTATATCTTATCCTCTTAATGCATTATTCAGAGGACTATTAATGATTCGATTCATATACCGAATTTCGAAACCGCCGACATGTCCGAATGATTTGTCGGAAAGGATGGAAAATCTCACTCTCGCAGTGGCAACGACTCATCTATCATGTAAAAATAATTGGTGTATAATCACGAGCATTTTTTGGATTCAATTCAAAGTAATTTAAACGGAAAAAAAAAGTGTTACAGAAACTTATTCAACTAAAAAGTTTTCGAGATTCGACCATTTTCGTTATTTTTCCATTCGATATGAGTTATCGTAATGAATAGGTTTGTTATATCAGTCAAAACCTATTATCTATCGGATTTAGCAAAAAAAAAGAAGGAATAATGAAAAACTGAAAAGTTGGCGTTTACACAACTCACGAGCAAAGACGAGAAATCAGCACCACCGGTTCTTGTTTGTTTGGTGTCTACATTTACTATCAACCATTTTTTTTTCAATTTTAAAAGTCTTTTAATAATTTTTGTTTTTGTTTTTTTGTTGGGTTATTCAAGAAAATATCGAAATTGGCACCCAACTTCCCCCACTTCTTCATCACTGTCCCGCTCCATCGCACCCGCCCAATTGCTCATCATTCATTTTTTTCTTTCTTCTTCTTCCGTTTCTTTTGCCTCTTTTCTTTTGTCTTCTTCCTTTCAATTTTCCTTTATTTATATAATATAAAAGAAAAAAAGAAAAATTTTGTGGCTTTTAATTTATTGGTTCTTCTTCTATAGCCGTTTCATCTCAACAAAGGCATCTTCTTTTCTGTCAAGATCCTGAATCATCGGTTCGTCTCTCTCTCTCTCTCTCTTTATTTCATTTTGATCAGTTTTTAAAATTTCTGGGCCATTTGATCAAAAAAAGAAGGGATTTTAGAAAAATCAAACCTTTTTTTGTCCGAGTCGATGATGATGATGATGATGATTTATTGTTCTTAGCAGGATCTGAAAGGAAAGTAGGTTTTGTTAAATCGGATGAATCTGGTCGGAAATTTCTGAAAAAGGTAAAAAATATATATTTCCTCTTCTTCTGATTCTCATTTTTGGAAAATTACAATTTTTATAGGGTTTCTGTTTCTGGGTTATGAATCGTTCTTTGAACTTTTGTCATCTTTCCATGTTCCCAGAGATTTTACCTTAAATCAATAAGTTGAAATATCTATATTTATATATTGGAACTTTGACTGTTTAACCAATCAATCTTGTCTCTCTTTTGTATCTCGATTTATCAGGCAGAGATATAAAAAAAATCTAATCGTTTAGGTCTAAAAGGTTATATATTTTGTTTCCTTAGATTTTGTTTGATTTAGAGATTTATCATTAAATGTGTTCTATGATCCAGCATTGTCTCCTTTACATTTCTCTGCTCTGTAAATCTGGTTGGTATTTGGAGACAAAATCCCTAAGTTATATAGACTTGTGATTCATGTTCGTTAGATTAGTTGCTTAAGACAGGTCGAATCTTGATTTGTCTCGACTAATGACTTCTTCTTCCTTAACTGCAGGCTTCATACTTCTGTTAGTAACTCTAATTCTACCGAGAGAGTCGAATACTTTACCGTCTGTATAGTTACATACATATTCATTGAAGAAAGAAGATGCTAAGTGGAAACACTGTACCACCGGTTTTCATGAATGAGAACCAGTTGCAATACCAGACAAACACACAATCGAACCAGCTTCACTTGCTCGGAACCAGTAAGTTTCTGTAATGTCCTAATCTCAAACTAAAACATTATTCAGCTCGAGAAATTGAGAATCCTGTCTTTTTTTGTGTGTGCAGTCGGAGGTCGGTGCACTGTTGATCCAGTTAACTATTTTGCTAACGATAATCTCGTTCCAATGATTCGGCCTAACAAAAGAGGAAGGGAAGCCGAAAGCATTAGTAATATCCAAAGACAGCAGAAGCTTCAGATATCTTTGAACTATAATCATAACAACATTAGTTTTCCAGAAGAAGCCCCTAAGGAGAATCTAGTCTCAACTGGTCTTAGGCTATCTTATGATGACGATGAACGCAACTCCTCGGTGACTTCTGCTAGTGGTAGCATTGTAGCTGCTTCTCCAATCTTTCAGTCACTCGATGATAGTCTTCGGATCGACCTCCATCGACAAAAAGATGAGCTTGACCAGTTCATCAAAATCCAGGTACTGATTGTCTCTGCGTGTGCTCTGTTTTGCGCTTTAAGTTTATTCGATTTGTAATGTATCTGTTTGGTTCAGGCAGCTCAAATGGCGAAAGGAGTGAGGGATATGAAACAGAGACAGATTGCGTCTTTTCTCAACACAATAGAGAAGGGAGTGAGCAAGAAGCTACAAGAGAAAGATCTCGAGATCGATAACATGAACAAGAAGAATAAGGAGCTCGTGGAGCGGATAAAGCAAGTTGCAATGGAAGCTCAGAATTGGCACTACAGAGCAAAGTACAATGAGTCTGTGGTTAATGTCTTAAAGACAAATCTTCAACAAGCAATGTCACACAACAACAAGGTGATTGCTGATGCAGATCAAGGCAAAGAAGGGTTTGGAGACAGCGAGATAGATGATGCAGCTTCATCATACATTGATCCAAACAACAACATGGGGACTCAGAGGATGAGATGCAAAATGTGCAATGCGAAGGAAGTATCGGTGTTGCTTGTGCCGTGTAGGCACTTGAGTTTGTGTAAAGAATGTGATGTATTCACTGGGATTTGTCCTGTATGCAAGTCTTTGAAAACTTCTAGCGTTGAGGTCTTCTTTTCCTGAATTTTGTGACAAAAAAATGGCACAAAAGAAAAGAAGAAAAAAGAGAATCCGTTATATAAGTCTTTCAACTTTCAAAAGTTGTTATTGTTGATATTATTTCAAAATATTTGTATATTTATCCTGCATATGTTCTTGAAGACAAAAGATGTCAAACGTTGAGCTATTTACACATCCAAGTAGTATATAATATGTTTCCCCCAAAGAGAAAGAAAGAAAAGCCTATATCGAATCTCCTGATCAAACTTGTCAATTATATCGAATGCCTCCTCTCTATCACAGGGAGCCACTCTGTGACTGGGTGAGCTGCAGCTTCACGAATCATCGTTGCCACAAACCCCATGCTAGGCCGTTCAAGTGCCTGTGCGTCTATACACACCCTCGCAGTAAAAAACAGGCTGTTTAAACCTTCAACCGGAAACTTATTACCGAGCGCAGGATCAATTACCAGAGGCATATACTCATTACTATCCCATACTAGCATCAACTGAAAAACAGAAATATTACTTAGGGGACACGAAACATATAGAAAGCGAAACCTAGATACAAAGTTTGAGTCATACCCAATCAGTGATGTTCTTTTTCCCATTAGGTTTCGGTAGATTATAAGCTTCCCTTCCGGTGAAAAGCACAAGCAGAAAAACTCCATAGCTATAGACATCGGACTTGGTCGAAACCAACCCGAGCTCCTCGGCTTCCGGTGCGAGATATCCTCGACTTCCCTTGATCAGAATGATCTCGCGCTGCCTCTCAGCGCGGTTTTCATTTTCATCGATTTTAATCGCCAAACCGAAATCAGTCAGCTTCGGCGCAAAATCCTCATCAAGTAAGATGTTTGCGACTTTGACATCTCGGTGAATCTCCTTTAGCTCGGTGTGTAGATAAACCAGAGCTTCTGCTACACCCACAGCAATTCTCATCCTCGTTTCCCAATCCAAGACCCGAGTTTCCTGCCGTAAACCTGGACCTGGCCTAGCGTGTGCTACCAGAAAACAGAGAAGGAGTTGACAAACTGAGAAATTGATTTACAAGTAAAACAGAGTTTTTGAACTTGATTACCAAAGAGGTGGTGGTCGAGAGAGCCGTTGGGCATGAATTCGTAGACTATGGCACTTTTTGTCTGGCCGAAACTTTTGCCGATAAGTTTAATCACATTTGGGTGATTAGCTGCACCTAACATTGTAATCTCTGCCAAGAACTCAGCATGACCATGGTGGTTTTCATGATCGTGAATCTTTGCAGCTCCAACCTAATAATTATTTAAAAGTTGCTAAGTTTGGCCAATATTGGGTTTCGAATTAGTAACCATAAAGGACAAGACTTTCGGGTTTATACCTCATTAATTCTTGGGAAATCGCAGCGAAACACTTCGCCGAATTTGCCTCCGCCGAGAAAACGTGTTGTCCCGAAGTTTTCGGTTCCGTCTACGATTTCGTGCCACTGGAATGTATCTCCAGGACCCATATCTGTAAGTGAATTACTAAAAAAAATAAGAAAGAAAGATAACGAAGAACAAGAAACCTAAATCAATTTCACAAGATCGAGACTTGTTTCATAACATGAGGAACTCTACTACTTTCAGTCGCAGGAAATCAAAACTACTCGTAATTCAGAACGAGGTAACTCTAAAAACATATTTGCTTCTGGTACAAGAAACCAGAAACCAGAAACCAAGAAACTCGATATTGAAAAAGGGGAAAGAAGAAGAAACGAAAATGGAAATTCACGATCGTCAGGGAGTTCGATATTAGATCTATATAAGCATTATTCCCAAATTCACCTTCGTCGTCATTATTTTCCGGTGGTTCTTGCACTACTCTACTTGAGCTTCCTCCTCGGAGACAGCAAAAGAAACCTTTCATCGCAGCGATCAACGAAGATAAATCTTTCTTAAGACTTTTCTTCTTCTTTTTCCCGGGAAAATGTAATTAGACAGACTCTCTACGAGAAAAATAGAGCGAGAAAAAGTGGGAGAGAGAGAGAGAATGTGAGTATGCGCTCTGTTTTTTTTTTTCGAAATAGAAAAGTAAAAAATACACAAATTAGATTCATATTAAAAATCAGGAGCACACTATCAAGCGAAATTTTTTGTAGCTGCAAAAACAGAGCAACCAAAACAGAGAAGCAGGATGGGATTAATGGAACAACACTGCGGAATCACAGCCACTTAGAAGGAAACCATGGAGAGTAGGACCAAAACAAACCCGGTATAGTCTTCTTATATACACTTCCTGTCATGCCGTCGATTTCGATGTCAATATCGTCGGAATCTTTCCACAGAAGCTGCAAGCAAAGACGAACCAAACATTTAACTAGACAGAGTTCCAACAATTAATAATTCTACTTACAGAGTAGAGCGAATCAGTCAGTGTTCTCTAAAACTCATTTTGGTGATGTTGTAGGCTTAGAAAGCCAAATCAATACACAAGGATCACCGGATTCACCTACAACTTGCAGTGTTCCCTCGACTAGTGCTAGTCCTGGAGAAGGCATTGCAGAGACTCCCACTAGCCCACAATCAGAGGTTAGCCTGGCTGACTCGTAGGTTTTGGTTTTTATTGATCTTTTTTTTATTTATAGTCCACATCGGTGTACAAACCACCCGATTTGAACAGAAACATCCCTGAGATATTTAATAAACATATATAGAGGTACGAACTCTGGTGTTTTTTTTCTTTCTGTATACTGTTCTTTAAAGAACTTTATGTAACTTGTGGAGATCTAGATATCGTTATCACACATCCTGATGGACAAAGGTACATACAAATCCTCTTTCCTCTTCTTCTTTGCTTTAGTTTTTAAATATCTTTTTCGCATCTTCTGGTTTCCAGTAGCAAAATTTACTAACAACCAGTCTTTGCTTATTGTCCTGACCAGTCACAAAGGCTTATTGACAAAGTTTGTAAAGCGTTTGAAGGAAATCAACTTTCTTAGAGAAGATCTCATCTTCAGCACCCACAGTGAAGAGGTAACTTTGAATTTTTCCAGTTTCTTCTGCATCTGGTTGGTAAATCATCATTCCATTTTCTTCTGCATCTGGTTGGTAAATCATCAAAAGCACATGATTTCAGTCGTTTCATTTATCGTAGAAAATGATCTCTTTTAGCATTAGATAAAAATCTGTTCTCCCAGGATGTTGTGTTACCAAAATGCCTTGTTCAACCACAGTTCTCTTCAATGATTGCTCTTATCGTGCAGGGTACTGATTCAGGGGTTGACACGTATTTTGGTCTGTGCACTTATCCTGGGCAGGAGCTGCGGCGCCGTATCGATTTCAAAGTAATGCTGAAGTCTCCCCAATTCACGCTCAGTGCAAAAAAAAAAAGCTCTAACTTGGGTTAATCAAACAAAAAGCGACAACATACTTTAGATCCATTGGCCATGATTGATTCAGCTGTGTCTAGGCTGCTCTCTTCTAATTATGGGATTCTCGATTGACCATTGCAAATGATGGATCATCATCTGAGAAATCATTCAATAACTTCTCTCTTTCCACAGGTTTATCCAAGGGATATCTATGCATTCGGCCTCATAGCATGGACAGGGAACGACGTGTTGAACAGAAGGTATGAACAAGATAATACATATGCATGTCACCAAATACACATACATCCCTATTGATATACCATGGAAACTGCAGGCTGAGATTGATAGCAGAATCCAAAGGATATCGACTCGATGACACTGGACTATTCCCTGCTACTCACAGCTCAGGTGGTAACCGGGTAAGGGAGAAAATAGAATTAGTGATATATATATAATTTGAAAGTGAATGAGTGATTATTATGATACTTGTGATGATTATGATTGTTTGTCAGGGTGGTAGAGCAAGTGCAAGCCTGAAACTTTCGACGGAGAAACAAGTTTTGGACTTCCTGGGGTTTCCTTGGCTCGAGCCACACGAGAGGAATCTCTAGGTAAGCCTTTGGTTCAGTTAATCTTGCTACCAAAACAAATCTTTTTCAATTTGCTACTTATGAATATGTTCTGTAAGTAAATCGGTTCTTTTTGTAATTGCATGTCTATGGACAGTTTACTTATGATATAAATGCAATTTAATTTACCTTAATTTTTGGGTCAATTTAATTTACCTTAAGTCTAAATAACTAATTTACACGTGTCATAAGAAGCTTGAATAATTCACAAGAGTCCCACATCGGAAGCAGAGAGTAAAAATAGGTTGTTTATATATGGGCAAAAAGCATAAGAGGTCACGACCTTACTTGAACAGGATCTGTTCTATAGGTTTGTACCTCTGTATCCTTGATTTCTAAGGAGACAGGCCCTTAAACCTGGTTGATGAATCATGGCCGTGCGACTTGAGTGTGATTGACGGCTACGATTCTCTTCGGAGTCTCCGCGCTGTAGATGATCGCTACCTAGTCTAGTCTTGACCTAGCTAGGGTGGTCGCACGGTTGTCTGACAGGTCCACTTTTTTTTTTCCCGTAAACTTTTAGTAGCGATCAGCTTTTTGTTTCCTTATTTCATCCTCAAACTTTTAATTTATTATATTTTCACCATCAACTTTTTTTATACCAATATTGAAACCTCGCTAAAACCCTCAGCTGCTTCTTGGTAATGCCCAAACGGATAAGGTTCGATAGTGAAGCCAAACCTGTTACTAATGGCTTCTTTACACGAAGCTCTTTTCTCTTGTCGGCTTCAATTCCATTCATCTTCCTTTATCTCTACTTCGTCTTCGTCCTTCTGTTTCGCTCTTCCAGTTCTCTCTAATCTCTTACCAGCAGCGATCAAATCGACCCAGTTTCTTAGAAGAACCAAATTGACGGATTTTTCTCGGAGAGGGTTTGTCTGTAAAGCTTCCGAGTATAAGTTCCCGGATCCAATACCCGATTTCGCCGAAGCTGTGAGCTGATTCCCCTCTTCTTCTACCTTCTTTTTAACTTAATTGTGATGGGTGATTGAACTTAATTGATGGGTGATACAGGAGACTGAGAAATTTAGGGACCATATGCTAAATAAACTATCCAAGAGGGATCTTTTTGAAGACTCCGTTGATGAGATCGTCGGAATCTGCACTGAGGTATCTGGATTTATACACATGTCTATGTAAGATTATCTTGAATTGTGGTGTTTTAATTAGTGTTCCCATCTCTCCTTCTATAGTTGAAACCCACTTAAGGAAATCAAATTTGGTGAACTATTTCTGAAATGTGACTAGCAAATGCACAGAGAATCAAGGGCATGGCAGTGAACCATCATCTAGTCTTTAAAAGATTTGAGCTTGTTTACATATGATCTAATAATTTTTAGTGTCAGATGAATATGCCTGGTTAGAAAAAATGGTATTTGCAATGATGTGGTTCTCGGTTTAAACCTATGTAGAAAATTTAGCAAAAAGTTAGTATGGTTAGAAAATGAGAGAGGGGGAGTTTTCATTTTACCAATTAGCAGCTCCGATCGAGACCTTCTTTTTCCGAGTTTTTGGCTTCTCAAGTCAGTTGTCTATCTTGGCAAAACTCTTAAGGAGTTGACTGTTTTTGTTTTGTGCCATTTGTGATTCTTGACAGATCTTCGGGACGTTCTTGCGCAGTGAGTATGGAGGACCCGGAACACTCTTGGTCATACCCTTCATCGACATGGCAGATACTCTCAATGAAAGGGAATTGCCTGGAGGTCCACAAGCTGCTCGAGCAGCTATTAAATGGGCTCAGGACCATGTAGACAAGGACTGGAAGGAATGGACCGGTACTGATTAGTCTTAACCTCAAAGCATCAAAATATAATCGTCATTTAGTTCAGTAGTGATGTATCAGAGGATAGAAGTGTCGTTGTAAAACTCTGAATTTTGAGATATTGGTATGTTATAAGCTTTGTTCTTATAATTTTTTGTCGCATCATCTATTTTCCTTGGTGATTTGTGTATGTTTGAATAGATTCTTCCAATGCACCAATAAGAAACGAAAATACTTAAGATATGTTAGGTTTTTTTGATTCAAGATTACTATGTTGTGAAGCTACTTAATATTTGATCAGAAACCTATTGGTGTCAAACGGCTGGAAACAAGAAAGATAATAAAAAGCTCTGTTATTGTTCTTAGTTTCAAAAGCTCTGTTTCTTCTAAATCGAGTTTACATCAACAAAAACCTCACTTGTGTCTTACAAACTTCGATCGATTTCTCCATCTGCGAAAATATATACATCGCCGATAGAGAAAAAAAGGAAGAAGAAGAAGCTCTGTTCTGTTGACTTTCTTGCGCTTTCTCTGTATTGTCTTCAGGTCTTGATCTAAACTTCACATGTTCATCCTCTGCTATAACCAGGAAAAAAAAGGAACAGAACCAAAATTTATTCAGTACAGTTTCGGATCAATTTCTCCAGATCCAGGTACTGTTTCTCGTCCCTTGAACAAAAACCAAAACATTTTAGCTCGTAGCTTCGGAGATGCTCTGAAGAGAGGGCTTCCATGTTTTGAACTTTAAGGAAGAAATCGAACTCGTTAGCACACGAAGTTGCTTCCCTTGTTTCTTCTCCTGCCAAAACAAAAAACACAAAGCCATAACTTTAGTTTTGTCTAAAGTCTCGAATTTCTTAGAGGAAAAAGATCACAAGTTTCTTTGGCGTTACGATTCAAGAATAGAGTAAAGATAAATCTTTTAGCAAAAACACATGTAAGACTTTTCTGGTTTCAATTAAAACCAAAAAAAAAAACGATCTTTTCAACTTATAAGCCAAAGCCATGTCTTCAAAATCCATCAGTTATGAATCTACCGGAATTTTCTTCTCCGACGACTTATTCACCGTCTTCATCGTCTCAGTGTGGTGTTTCTTCGCCTTCGCACATTTCTTTTCCCGTAAGACCTTCATCACTTCTGTAAAAATGATAATAACCATTTAATCATAGATGCAAATCACACGATGAAAACAGAGGGAAAACAAAAGGCGGACCATGTGAAGTAATGAGCCGGTAAGCGTGACCAAGCACAAGATCCTCCGTCGGCCGGAGAAGCTGGACACGTGTAAACCTCACAGCCTTCCTCTGTTTCCTATCGTCTCTCTTCACCGTCGCCGGAATATTTTTCTCTTCTTCCTCAGTCAAAGGAATGATGAGAGAGACGTAGTGGCCAGGATACATACCCATGATCTCGCTGACGGAGATAGAGCCATAGTACCTGTCAATTGTTCCGCCCGGATGCTGTAGAACCAGCGCCGCCGCGTTCACCGCCTGACAGTTTCCCATATCCAAAGAAAAAAAAATTTCTGATGATTTAACCAAAAAAAAAAAAACAGAGTAGAAAGGAGACTCTGTGAAAAAAAGAAAGAGGAACAGAGGAAAAATGAGTTTTGATTTTCCGGCGAGTGTAGGTCCACGCACTCTACTCTCACTTTAGCTTTACTTATAAACATGCGAAATCCCAATTATAGTATAATTTAAAATATTTGAGATTTTGTGATTATCATATGGTAATTTTATTATTTTGTTATGAAGATTATGGGCCATACCTGACGTTATATTAAGAATATTTTTTGTTTTTAGTTTTGGGAATATTTAAACGTCGGTTAGCATGGACAGGTGTCAGCACCGAAACTAAGGAGATGCTAAGATATCAACTATTTTGGTTTGTCTTTTTTTTTTTTTGGTTACATCACTAATGCTATCATAGATATTTGATTTTATTTAAAAATGTAATGAGTTATATATAGAAAAGAAGAAAGATGTTCGGAAGTTACATTTTATTTGATTTTGTTACATCATTACATTTTCAAAAGTTTAATAATATAGAAAAGAAAAAAGAAAAAAAGTATTGAAAAATGTGTTTAAAGATTTGTTGCCAAAATTGTCCTTGTAATAATGCTTAGTAGTTTAAAATACTCGAATATAATTTTGTAGATCAGAGTGTTTTGTTATGTTTACAATATTAAGAATTTTGTATTTATTATTCTTTGGTAACAGTAACTTGTGATAGGGAAAAACAAGAGGTTAATTATAAAATAATAAAATTAAACGTAATGAAGACTTTTGTTATCTCTTTTGCAAGATCCGATGCATTTCCACTGAGGATCAATTGTTTATATATCATCTCCCTTAATTGATGTATAATCCACTTCAAAAGATAACCATAGTTGTACGGTCAAATTTTATTTACTTGCTTATCTTGTCGAATGTAGTAAAGCTTTTCGGCGAGAGAGAAGTGAACTTCAAGTAATTATTATGTACTTAGATATATTAATGATCATATTTATGATTTATCAACGTGCAAACCTAAATGTAGTGCTCAATTATAGTTAAATGCTATTCAGAATTTTATTCGTGATGATATTTATCTATGCATATGACATTGGTTTACTACAACAGAGACCAAATCACGTTATGCGGCAACCAACACGTAACAAATCAAGATTTAAGATTGTGAATTATATTTGTCCTTTGGTTTTCTATTAGGGTCAACATCGATCGTCATTTTTCTTTTGATAATGGTAAACAACATCGTAAATTTAAATCCTCCACCTTTTCGTTAAACACAAACAAACCCAGTTAGTAACTAACAATTAAGAGTTAATCGATGAATATATCTAACAATTCGAATCCCAGATATTTTAATTTTATAGTAAATATTAGTAACTAGTACTACTGAACTTTGTTCACATGCATGAACATGAATCCAATTAAAAAAAGGCGAGACAGTGTATGCTTTCGTCCAAATTAACATTGTAAAAGAAAATGCGCAGCACTATCGGAATTTAAGCAAAATAGATGATCATTGTAAACTGTAATACTTCGAAAAATGTGGGTGTGTTAGTTAATCCAACGTTCATTATATTAATCAGAGATTTGTTATAAGAAATTTTAGTGAATTAATTAATTAAAAGGTAAACATTTGATATGTTACGTAAAATTTACCTGGGAATCTCCGTTCCGTGTGTGGCAAGAAACTAGAAGAAACTGGCGTCTTCTATAGCTCGTGCTGATGTTGTGATAGGAAATGAAGAAGCTCTTCTTATTTGTTGATGACTCAAAGAAGGCTTGGTCAAAGAAGATTTAACCGGTAAAGATGTGAGATCGGTACTAAAACAAGTGCGGAAAACAGGACATTGAAGCGCTTTTTCTTGAAGTGTATATATTAATTTCGTTTATCAGTGAGAAGGGAAGTAATTGCTGAGATTAAAAGGCAGAGAGTAGAACTCTTCGCTTCTATTATCGGTTTTGAACGATCTAAATCGTTTCCACCATATTATCCCTCGATCTTTCTTAGTGATCTTGTCCTTTGGAGGCAGTGTCATGTCTAGAAAGAAGGCCAAAATCCCGGAAACAAATGCTTTAGACGAGAAAGGAACGTTGATCATATCGTTGAACTGCACCCCAACAAAAAAAAAAAGCAGAGCATTAGTTTACTTTATCCGATGATATTGGTGTTCAAAAAGATGCGGTTTGTAGTGTTTTACCCATGTTGCGTTTGTGCGAACGGGTCCATAATTTTCTAAAGTTGTGTATTGGTAGAAGTATTGAGTTATTGACAAGCCCATGAAGATGGAGAATCCAATAATGAACTTAGTTCTGAAACTGTTTAGATTACAGAACTGGAGTAGACTAAGTCCACCAGCACCTGCAGTTTTTTTTTTTTCTGTGTTCATTTGCGCGCGGTTCCAACAAAATATCCGAATATTCTGTTTTAGAAGTTTCAAGAAACGTACCAACGTATGCGAAGAATAGACAGTGAAGAGCTGCGACGATAGGAGCTGGAATCGAAGCGAAGATGGCCCCGAATTTACCTGAAGTAATGTGAAGCAAGTGATATATATAGTAGTAACAGCTTCAGAATAGTATACTTATTATGAGAAGAATAAAAAAAACGAGTTATAGAAGCAAGAGAATAACCAAGAATGGAGAAGAAGATCATGAATCCTGCTGATATTTGAACTACCCTTCTGTTACCAACTCTTGTTACCGCTAACAAACCGGCATTCTCCCTACAAGGAAAGGCTTTCAGTATCTGACAAAAGATTGTTGTTTTGGGAGAAGAAAATTTTAGTCTGTTTCTTGAGTCTTGGAGATAAAACTGTGTTTACACAGATACGGATGTGGCGTTTCCTGCTCCAAAGAATCCACAGAGAAGAATTCCAAATCCCTACAAACAGAGAACCACATTTAGCATTGAGAAGATTTGAGTCTTTTTTTTTTGCAGTTTCATGGTGTTTCTTTTTGTACCTGCCAACCGATTCCACGGCTAAGCACAGAAGGTGGGATTGGAGTTGCACTTGCGTACCTCGATACAGCAATGTATGTCCCTGTGGACTGTTCCATTGATCACAACAAGAATCAAACACATTGAAATATGTCTCGAGATTTTTTCACATTGCTTCAAAAAGGCGAGATATGTTTAGAGTTAGACCTCGACAAGAGAAACGAAAGAAGCAGCCATCATAGCGAAAACCTCCCCTGCATTAAAAGTTGGAGCTCCCCATTGAAAAGGGTAAGGCACTCTAATCCTACACCAACAAGCTTAGCATTAAAAGGCAGTCTTTGTAGCCAAAAAGGTTATAAGTTTTATCTGTACCATGGAGAGGCGTCAATGAGGCCAGCGCGATCAGTTCTGCAACTATTTTGAGTATTGATTCCTGCGTTACTATAAGCCCCAGAAATGGTGAGAATGTGTGCACAACTCCATACAATCGCCACTGAGAATATAACTGCAAACCGGTGGAAGAAGATGGAATGTCTTTCTCCTTGCCTCAGTTGAGGAATGTACTGCACACAACAGAATGGTAAAAACCATACAGAAAAATGATGTTTTTACAGTTAAGGGAATAGCATTAACCTGAGAGAATATGACAAGAAGTATGACCTCAGGCAGTCCAATCTCAATGCATTTGGCTAGCTGTAATAAGAAGAACACAAAACTCTGGATTTTAAAGTAACCATCCAAGAGAACGGATTCTAGAGATCGAATACACACCAGAGGGAATCCTTGTTCATAGAGTCCAAAACCAGAAAACGCTACAAGAGGAACCGCAGATAAGGGACTCAAAAACCTAAACAAGAGAAACAAAAACTCACAATTTAGACCCTAAAACGCATTCATCAGGAAACAGAGGAATCTCTCTGTTTTATATATGACCTTGCTACATTGCGCCAAAGGCCGCTGAAACCAACAAGGATCTGAAGTAACGAGGCAGCTATAAGAGCACCTTGGATTCCACACATGATCTTCTCAAATTTCTGCATTTTTCCTCAGTTCAATTAACTACCAAATAATTTACACAAAAGACAGAAAAATGATGTGATTTTTATTTTCTTTACCGACCTCCTGAGGATCAAGAATGTCACTGTACCGAGCAGCCAAGATGATTGAAACTGTGGTGGGAACATAGGAGTAAGAAGCTCCAATGACCGCAGGAAGACGAGTTCCAAAGAAGCTTTGTAAGAACGTGTTGAGTCCAGACACAAAGAGCAATGTCTGAATCATCTTTACCTTATCTTCCTGCATTCGAGTCAAAAACTCAAAATACAACATTTTTATAGACCAGAGAGTCTTATATTATTGTTACAGTTTTCTGCAAAATACATACGTTTCTTCCATCAATCTTTGAAACTAGCATTGTGGGAATGAGAACAGTCGTTCCAAGCATCACCAAGTAGTGTTGAAACCCTAGAAGTATTGTCTCCGCTGATCCGAGGGAGAAAAAAAGTTATAATAAATCACAGATTTTTGATTAGTGGAATATGAGAAGAGCTTACGCCAAGGAGGAGGACTTGCGAGGCAATAAGTGATGCCGGAAAGTTGATCCTTTACCGGATGAGGCTGAAGGTCGTCCTGTTTCTGCGACGCCGCTGCATTGTCTCCGCCACCACTTGCCATATTTATATCCTTCCTTTCTTCCGGTGAAACTCGAAATAGTTACAAACTCAAGAGAAAAGCATAAAGATGGAAGGTTTCTGCGTGGATCTTCAACGAACCCAACAAAAGAGAAGACAAAATCACAATGGTATTAAAAAAGTTTCGAAATTCTAGAAGAAAAAAAAATGAAAAGCTCAAGAAATGGAAAGTGAGAGTAGAAGACTGATGATAGAAAGAAAAACAAAAAGAGAGAGATGACGGAGAATAAAATGTAAGAAACGTTTAAAGCCAACAAAAAGTGAGAGTTTTGTATGTTTACGTTACGAATTGGAGAAGATAGAATCTACTTGAGGAAACCAAAAGAAGCCAAAGCCATGACAAAACCAAATTAAAGCTTGAATTGAATTTAACGGAAAGGGAAGAGGAAGAGCGTGAGACTACTGGTTTAAGCTAATTAAAAATGTAATTAAGGAAAATAACCACTAATTAAATAATACTCCATCCGTTTCAAAAAGAATGTCATTCTAGCATTTTTTTTTTGTTACATAAAAAGTGT
Organism: Eutrema yunnanense; assembly: GCA_002933935.1. Taxonomy (NCBI): domain Eukaryota; kingdom Viridiplantae; phylum Streptophyta; class Magnoliopsida; order Brassicales; family Brassicaceae; genus Eutrema; species Eutrema yunnanense. The sequence goes on along the minus strand of PKML01030101.1, from coordinate 555,255 downwards.
CATTTTAGATTTTCAATCCAAATTTTGGCTCAAAATACCTAATTTAACCTCAGTTTTAATGAAGAATTCCAAGAGTTATTATATATTTGAAGGGTATAATTGAATTTTCAATATGTTTTATTAATTTGTGTGTAAAGTGTCAAAATGACACTTATTATGAAACAGATAGGGTATAACATTATTTGTTCTCTTTTTTTTTGATTTTTTCATTAAAATGTGATGGGTCACCGTTTCTGGATTAGTTGTACGTAAGAAATATAAGCATTTTCTTAGGGATACAAATAAATGGTTAAAAGTAAAATGTATGTGCTTCAGTCTTTACCTTTGGACATGTTGGAGAACATAATCGAACTAAGAAACTCAAATTCCCTAACACTTCTAACTAATCAAAACAAAATTGCATTAGCCTATTCAACAAGTACAATGCATGGAGACAATACAACCCTAAGTCCAATGCTATTAACTATATTATATCCAAAATTAGGCATTTAAAAAATAACAAAACAAAAACTTTAGTTTAGTAGTTTCATCAATTTGTCTTTGATCACTTCACAACTCTTTTAACTGCAGTGACAGTTTAGTTAACGAGATTAAATCTATGGAAGATACAACTTTATTGTATATAAATAACATTCAAGAAATATTAGAAAGAATAAAATATATAAACAGAAAATTTAAATTTTACATTCAAAGTAATATGATATTATTAAGTATTCTCTTAATTAGATAACAATGATGGTTTTAATTAAAAATCAAAATAAAAAAATTCAGCTGCACTCAGCAGGCATGACTTTGTATCTCGACTTATCACTACAATAAGAATATAACATCAGCTTTCTCCTAGCCCAATCCATGGCTGTGATCTGACTTTTCGACAACGTGGCAAAATCCTGGCCGTCAACAGGGTCCAGACTCGAAATCGACCCGCCCGACTTGGTACATGCCCCGGACCCGGTAGAAGAACCGTTATTAACGGAGCAGCCGCTTAACTTTACGTCAGCAACGGAAGCCACGAAGGGGCCGTACTTGTAGTTGACGGGGTACTTACCGCCGTGAGTGGCCCACTCTGAACCGTCCCAAACGGTGACATATAGAGACATCGGTTTAGACGGGTATGCGCTCGTGAAGGCTCCCCGGTTCGGAAACTCCCTAACCGGAATGTTGTCTACAAAAAATCTGTAAATCCATTCACCGGGTAAGTTAATTTAATATACTATTGGTGGACACAGTATGAAAACATGAATTATTGAATCTTGAATAATTAATACTATTAGTATTTAAAAGAAATATTGGATTCACTAACAATTTTTTGTTTATAACTGCAAAAGTATTAAATGTAAGAAAAAAAATTCCTAAATATGTTCGATTAATCTAAGAATATTAACTTGTATCTTTGGTAGATGACAAATGCTCATTTTGATTGTTAAGTTGTTATATATCATCAATTCAAACAATAATTATTGTCTTGACTTTTCTTGGCCCATAACTTTTCCCTTTCTTTCATCAACTATAATAACTATTATTAATTTATTATTGTGAATAGAAATAAATTAAATAATACTATTCTTATAGAAAAGAAGAAGAAGAAGAAGAAGAAGATGAAATATAGTCAAGAAGAGTGTGACTTACACAATATGGTGGGAGTTCCAAACGAGGGTATAGTCGTGAAAGGCTTGAGTTGGATCAAACCAAAAATAGAACTTCTCTTCTCTTCCTGTTTTCAAACTTCCATTCGCATACACATTCGTTTGGATCATCCAATCGTCTCTTCTACTTCTCCCCAACAATTCTATGTCTATCTCGTCGTGGTTTTTTGGATAACTCTCTGCGTTTGACAGCTGCATTTCGAAAATATACATTAGTATATCTTCAGAAAAACTATATTTGATAATCTAACATTTGTTATTTGTAACGATAAATCCGTATATACGTTACTAAGCTATATGTCTAGAGACACAGAATCATGATATACTTACATAGAAAGCAACCACAACACCAGAGGCAAATCCAGCAGGAAGCTTGAGTCTTGCACTGAAGAAACCATAGTGATACTTGTTCTTTGACACCAACCCAGCTCCTGCAAATATTTGATTTATGGTGTCAATATTCAAAACTTTGGAGGATATGACTATATGAATCTAACCATTTATGATCCCTTTTTTTTTTCTCCCTAACAAATTTTTTTTACATATGTATTAAAAACTATATGGGACAGTAATTTGTGTCACCTGTTCTGTGACCCTAACAATTAATGATGTTTTCGTATATATTATTAGGAGTTTATCAAAAATGTATATTAAAAGAAAAAAAAAAAACAGAACAGAAGTGTGTAGAGCTTTAGTACCAGAGGATTTATCGAGAGTGAGTTTGGCAAGAGAGCCATTGACGAAAATATTGGTAGCTCCAAAACGTTTGGAGAAGCCATTTTCAATGGCGATCTTACTGAACTGATCCGTGAGGCGAGTTACGTTTGGTGTCGTGATCTTTCTGCTATGTGAAGAAACCAAAGACAATGAAGAGAGACAAAACACAACTGCCGTTTCCCACAGAACCTGCCTGTTGTACTTCTTCAAAGACGCCATTTTTGCTTCTCTTTGATTACTGTTTGGTGTGTGTTATGTAGAAAATATATAGAGAGAGCTGTGTGTGGGACAGTGGGAGGGGTAAATTGGGTATTTGTGAAAAATGAGTTGTACATAAGCTGGCTCTTTACCTCTACTCCGATCTTCGTAAGTGAAGAATCCACCACCATGGAGTTTTTGTCTTGTTACTGAAGAATGTTCGTAAACAAATGTCTTAACATGTTTAAAAAGTTAAGAAAATCTACATTGAAAAAAATATATATATGTGACGATGTTGGCTCCGTTTTATTTTCGATTATATTATTCACCATTTGTGTCACATTTCAATAGATATACATATATAACCATATAACAACACTAATCTAATTTTGCTTATTTCGCATTGATCAGTAATTGCATGTAATCCACATTATAGGAGCATAGTGACAAAAAAGAAGAAGAAGACACTGAATTAATGGATGCACAGCACATGTCAGACTAATTACACATTTTCTATCAAATTGTAAAACAGTTTGAAACATATGCATGTGGCCAATTACGTTTCCCCTTTCATTGATTTATAATGCAATTCTGTTTGATTTGATACAATTAAGTTTTGCTAATTGGTTGATTTATTATATTAAACATCAATATTATATACACATACACCCACATTAACGTGTACAACGACTTCAAGATGACGTGGGCATGATACTGCTTTGACTTCTCCTTTCCTTTTTTGCCACTTTTTGTTTTTATATTTTCTATAAAGAATAATTATTTTGATACACTTTTGTCTCTCTTATCTTTGTTATTATGAAAAGCATTAGAACAATTTTAACACACCGAATACATTTTTGGAATTATTTGATAGAGTATTCTAAAGTATTTGATTTATCAACGAAGAATAACACGGAAAATAAATAGGTCGACAAAAAAAT
>PKML01030101.1:539695-551250 GCA_002933935.1 Eutrema yunnanense | reverse complement strand
AAAAGACAAGAGAGTGTATGATGTAAACATAAACAAGTTGATATGCAATTCAATACTCAAGCTGGCAATTTACAGATGGTTCATAATCAAACCTTAACCAACCAATCTCACCATTCATTTATATTAATGTCTTATTATTATTTCTTGATTTTATTCTTATTATCATGTTGGTGCTAAGTATAATTTAAATTCGGCGCCCAACATCACGTATCCTCTCAACTTGATCATGTCACCCTAACTAACTTCACAACACACAATCATTCTTGTATATATATATATATGTATATAAAGATTATGAGATCTATATCATTATTTGAAAATAGTTACTGATATTTCTTACAGATTCCAATAACTACTAGCTCAATCAGGATATGGTGGCGAGTAATCTGGATAAAGCAAGCTGGTTTGAACGGAAACATTCATATTGCAACAGAATAAACTATGTTAATGGAAGGAGAATAAAATCATGTATATGCAAAATAGAAATCGTCAATAAATGTTTGTACAACTTTTGAAATAGTAGAACTTTTGAATTAATTAAATAATAAATGTGTGTACAACTATTCTCAATGTTTGAACAACTTCTTGTTAAGTTTTGATCGTTTGTACATTGTCTTATAGGGATTGCAAAATTTATACGAGTCAAAGGTTATATTGAGGGTTGAATTGAATTCGACTTAGTACCATCATTTTTGGATAATTGGAGGTATAAACTTGAAAGAAGAAAAAATCCACTTGAAAGGTGAGTGGAAGGAGGGGATCTGGAAGTCGTCATCGTGTTTTCCGTCGGAGCTCTGTCCTTCTTGTTCCTTGGTGACTTGTTTACCATCCCCGATTTGGTCCTCCTCGTCCCCTTTTAAGCACAGTAGCGAGAAAACCTCCGAGATTAACCCATCGGTTGGAAGATCGTTCTTCCTCTCAAATTCAAAGTAAGCATCTTCGTTCTTCCTTGATTCCGTACGAGAAACCAAAAAGATTCATTGACTTGTTTTAGACGTTCCATAGCTTAAGTCTTGGACTGGGCCCACATAAAAGCAATTGTATTGAGCAAGAGACTTCGCCATTTTAGCTGTTTCTACGCAAAAAGGCAACCAATACATCAGAGCATGTGTTGAGATTTCAGGATATCGTGACGCTTACTTGCAAAGATTTCTTGTCAAGATAAAACAAGAGATGGGCTCTAGAGTAACACTCAATAAATACAAACAAAACATAGTCCACAAATCCAAGCCTAAAGGTAACCAAGATACATTGCATGCTCCTTTCAAATGAGTTTTCAATTCAGTGTGTTGTGAATATACAACAAGAGATGAGCTCGAGTGTATCACTCACCAACTACACATTATCTGAAAATCCATTCAACTACACGAAGCATTAATAATTATGAAGAATATTGTTTTGTTTTATTTGATGGAAAATAGAAATATTTAGCATTAATATGAGAGACATACCCTAACATAGTTTTTGTTTTAAACATGTTCTAAACCGCATATCAAATTTAAAATTTCAAAAATAGCACCAATATTTATGTGGAAATACTTATTTATTCTAAATAAATTTTTAAAAATAAATTTGGATTCTTTCTATTTATCATTTATAGTTTAGTTTTTCGTCAGTGATTTTTTTTTTGAGTTATATTAATATTAAATTGGTGCTATTATAAAAAGTTTAAACAAATGATTAAGAAGTTTGGAGCAAAAACTTAAGATATTTTTAAAAAAGCAATATGGACTCTGTTGATTGTTAATTGGTTTTGAAATAAAAGCCCATTTATTTCAACATAACAATCTTTTTTTTGGTTTCTCGTTAGAAGAAAATCATACGAAAAGGTTTTACAAACAATTAAAAAAGAGAGTGATCTAAAATAAAAAAAAGCAGGAGATTTCAGACCGAAAAGGGTTTTTATTTGAAGAAGAGATGAAGAGACAAAAGGTAATCGAGTTAGACTGTGTGGAGGCGAAGGCCTTCAACATAGATTGGGACAATGTTTTGGTCGATGAGGAAGTGCCGGAGTTGGAGATCATCGGCAGTGACGACAAAACTCCTCCGCGTGAGCCTACTCTCTCCGGTGATGATCCCGCCGTCTGCGTGCAATCCCTCAGGGATAGCGAACTCGACGATCATCTGAAGCGTCAGAGATCGCTTCTTTCTGCTTTCAGTGAGAAGTTGCCAGACAAGGGCAACAAAATCCGCACCAGAATCGGAAACCTCGAGTACGAGAAGCAGCGAAGGATGCTCCGCCGCACCAAAACGGTTTGTCTTTACTTCCAATTGCATCCCATTTCTTCACTCTTCTAGGTGTGTGAAGGAATGTGAAGATGGGAATAGTTGATTGTGTCTTAAAAATGAAACCTTTTGGAATTTACGTTTGTGTTGTGCTTTTGTGACCATGAGAGTGTCCTTAGTTTTTTCACATTTATCGCTGAAGTGGTTGAGTGTTTCGATTGGTTCAAGATTCTGCTAAAGCTTCTCCTTTTACGTTTGTTACTTGCTTACTATAATTCTGATTATGTTTGTTTATCTTTTTCCTTATGGATGTATAGTCCTTGTCACAATTTCTCTTAGGCGACTTATGCGTGGTGTAGAACAGAACATTCAAAACTGATGAAATAGATTTATCTTATACGATGCCATGTGACTTTCCCTGATTTTGGCAGGATGCAGACGGATGTCAGATTCTCGCACATTCGAAAAGCTCAGGTATTTTGTTTGAAGCTTGTCCCAGCTAATCTCTCTATGAATTGTATATTATTTCTAGGTGAAGAGTGCAAGAGTTGTCTCTAACATGTAAAAAGTTCTTCAGATGTGTTTAGGCAAGTGAATACAGCTTCAAAAGACACCTCTAGACAAGGGTATACAGGATCGAAAGACGTGTCTCGGTCAATACCTGCTGCTCATTTTAGTGAGAATTCCAAAGTATGCTGCTTCTACACCCCCTGTTGTTTAAACCCTTTGCTGCTTCACAATGCCACACTTGATAATCCTTGTTTAACAGATGGATGCTCGATCAGTGAAACCATTTAATGAAGAACTACAAGATTTGGGACGTGAAAGCTGGAAAAGCAAGGCTGGTAGAGAGACGATAACAAAACAAAGCAATGGGTGGCGGTCGATGCCAAGATTAGGCAAGAGTCAGATCATTGAAAATAACTTTTATTCTGGATTTAAGGACCCAAAAGGGAATCGAAAACCCAATGAAGCTTCTGTAGAAAGAAATCCAAAGGAATCTTCCCCATATTTACTTGTCGATGATGATGATGATGACGACAACAACGTCATTGGCTATGAAACTCCTAGGTCCATATCTTTCTCTCTGCGACTGCTTCATAGATTGTCTTTCCAAGTTCGAGATTATTGGTTACTGTCATCTACGCCATACTATGTGGTCCTGGCTAACCTTCATTTAGTGTATTGACATTACCTCTTTCTCTCACAGGGAGTGGAGTTTGAAAGCATCGCCATCACATAGATCAAGCTACAGGAAGGTATGTCATCTTATGCCATACAGTTGTATTGTCATAATTAATATAGAAGGAGCTTAGCACATTTTCTGACACTTTTGCTATAGAAATCAGATAACAAAGTGATAAATTTGGATGAAGATGAACCTCAATCTCCAATAGTAGAGGAAGCACTTGAACTTCCTGAAGGGTAACAAAAGAGTGTTTATGTTTAGTTTTATCAAGTGATTGACTCCTGCTGGAAATAACTTCATTTTGGTGAAATCTGCAGGTTACCGGAAGATATTTGCTACCCATCAAGGTTGGTAAAAAAGCTATCATGTAGTTGGTGTAGGTTTAATTACTGTGATCCTCAATATGATATATGACTTGTTTATGTTTTTTTTTCACTTCATCTGGTGATCAAGGGATGACCCAGACCTTGTTCAAGTATCTCTTAAAGATTTTCAATGCCTTTCACCTGGAGAATATCTTACATCGCCAGTTATAAATTTCTACATCAGGTGACTTTTGAATGACAGTTTTTCACATTATCTTTCTCGTGTTATGGCTTTTATGTGATTATTCTCCCTTCTGTTTGGCTAGGTTCTTGCAGCACCATGTCTTTTCAGCGAATCAGTCAGCTGCTGATTGTCATTTCTTTAACACATTTTTCTACAAGAAGCTCATAGAAGCTGTTTCATACAAGGTGCTTTCTTTCCCCTGATTTCTATGAAAAAAAAAAAACGAGTCAATGGTTCATTGGTCTGCATTTAAAAAACGAGTCAATGGTTCTTTTCTGTTTGTGATTCGATCGGTCTCTTCGTCTTGTTCTTTCAATATATTAGGGTAACGACAAGGATGCATATTTTGTGAAGTTGAGACGGTGGTGGAAGGGTTTTGATCTATTCCGTAAATCATATATATTTATACCAATACACGAAGAGTAAGTAATTTTTTCATGACAGTTGTGTATTGAATCCCAATGAATGCATCTTTATGGCATGAACAATCATTACTGGTCATGTAAGCAGGGGATTATGCAAAAAAAAAAAGGATCAGAGTTATGGCATCTCAGCACCAATTGTTTAATGGGTTTTGTTTCTTGCATGTTTCAGTCTCCACTGGAGCTTAGTAATAATTTGCATCCCAGACAAGGAAGACGAATCAGGATTGACTCTACTTCACTTAGATTCATTGGGACTTCACCGAAGAAAATTAATTTTCAACAATGTCAAAAGGTGAGACCCGAGGATATCCGTACCAATGATTCCAATGCTGATTGCATATAGTTTCTCAGTTTTAAGACCATCTTAATTAGATTCACTTGTTGCAGGTTTCTGAGAGAGGAATGGAATTATCTGAACCAGGATGCTTCTTTATTGGATTTACCAATCTCAGAAAAAGTATGGAGAGACCTTCCACATAGGATCAACGAAGCTGAAGTGCAGGCTAGTCTTTTTCACTTGTTAAGTTGCAAATTTTACTTAAAAGACAAACTAAAGAATCCATGGAAAACCCTTCTCAACAGGTTCCGCAACAGAAGAATGATTTCGACTGTGGTCTGTTTGTGCTCTTCTTCATAAAACAGTTCATCGAAGAGGCTCCTCAGAGGCTGAAATTGCAGGATTTGGGAATGGTGTGTGTTCTCTTCCATCTCCGCTTCCTTCTCTCTTCAAAACAATTTGTTGTTAACAAAATTTGTTGTCTTGCTTCCACCTCCAGATTCACAAGAAGTGGTTTAAACCCGATGAAGCCTCCGCTTTGAGGATCAAAATCTGGAACAAACTCATTGAGCTATTCCGTGAGAGTAATCAAACAGACTAAAGCTGTATAGAACAGATTCATATAAAGTCAATCATTGATCAATGCTTTAATTAGGGTTTTCTTCACATACATTTTTTTTTTTGCATAATCCCCTGCTTACATGACCAGTAAATGATTCATGCCATAAAGATGCAATCATTGGGATTCAATACACAACAATCCTGAAATAATAACTTAATCCAAATGATACATTGCTGCTAGAACGGTACAGATTAATGTCTGAAAAAAGATATATTTATAAATTATAACGATACAGACAACAGTTTCCCTCAAGCATTTGAAATTGTTTTGGTCGTCCATCTTCAAAATCCATTAAACCGAGAGTGTTACAACGTTGAAGAATCTAAAAACAGAAGAAAGCGAAAATCAAAATGGGCGTTGTATCCCAAATATGCAGCATTCTGTAAAGCCCTCTCTAGGCCGTCATTTCTGAGCGTTCTACAACTCTCTGTTTCTCGGTAATGCCTCTGTCTTGTCTTAGTCCCTGCAAATGTGCAACAAAACATCAGCATCAACTAAATGACCAGAGCGAAGACAAGACTAATTTAGCCGTGGAAATATTCGACTATCCTCACCCCATTTTTTAACATATGTACTAATGAATCCATCAGAAGTCTATTCTCCAACTTATTTCTAAGTTTAAACTATTGCCCAGAGAAGAGAAATATAATTCTAAAATATTTAAGATGCATCCTACATGCAAGGCTACTCAAACGACAACTCTAGCTTAGCTACAATTATCTATACCAACAACCCTTATGCATCGGTTAAACAAAAGAAGGCACAATAAAACAAATAAACGAAATAATTTGGAAGAAGGTTGCTTACCAGTACTTAATCAAGCCGTCCCAACCACAAGTTGCGACTTTACTCTGTTCCAGAGGATGCCATTCGGCTCCAATGCATACGCCATTGTGACATTTAAGAGTCCTAAAGACTTTGCAGCTCTTCCAGTCCCAAAACCAGCACTTACCCTCACCATCTCCTGACATTACAAACCGTCCATCTGGAGAGAAATTAACTTGGCACGCATAACCGGCAACAATGTGCCCTGCAAACCTCTTCTTTTTATTCAGCTGAAACCTTTCTCGGGTACTGTAGATCAGAATCTGGTTATCCAAACTCTGTGCCGCAAGCCAGTTTCCATTCGGGTGAACAGAAATGGAAGGCATAGAGTGCATATGAGGCTCACTGATATACTTGATAACTACCGGTATTCCAAACTCCCACACACGAAGAGACTTATCATCGCTGGATGTGACAAATCTTCTGTTATTGTCTACAAATGTGATTGTATTAACGGCACCCAAGTGCTGATCATACTCTTGCGTAATCTCCCCCGTATTAATATCCCACTGCACAATCTTCTTATCGCTCATACCAGCCAACAAAATGTTCTGCTTATCATCATCTGGATTCAGCTTAACCACATACGGAATTTTCCCGGTCGAGAAAGTCGATATAACTTGACCAGTTTCCGTGTCCCAATACTTAATGTTCTTATCATACCCAGCAGTTAAGAACTTAGTCCCATCATTGGAGAAGCAAATATCCCTTACGGCTTTGGCGTGACCCATGTAAGTCCTCATACATTTACCAGAGTTGTACACATCCCAGATCTTAACCTTACAATCCATACCTGCAGAGAGAAGTAAATGTCCATGCTTGGGGAAGAATCGAATAGCAGAAACACCTTTAGTGTGACCACTCCATGTATGAACCAGACGTTTTGGAATGTAGCAATGATCGTTGTTTGCCTTTGCATCTTTAGGAGCCTCAATCCATGACCTACCTTGATAATCTTTCTCCTCCTTGCCATGGAAAGTGCTCTTGTCCGCATAATGCTCTCCTTTAGCTTCGCCTTGTTGTCCCTTCTCTTCCTTCTTCTTCGCGTGGTCCTCTGCATACTTCTTCTGCTCCTCCGTCAACTCTCCCTGAACCACCTCCTTCTTCCTCGACCATGGGCTTTTCCTATTCTTCGAAAGCCACGCCTCCGTCGCCGGATTCTCAGCCTCCGGCTCAAGCTCTTCCTTTTTCTCTTCCCCTTCTCTCTCCTCTTTGTTCTTCTCAATCTTCCTCCGCTTCTGCTCGCTCTGCGGTATATTGTAAACAGAAACACCGTCGTTCTGCTTCAAGGCCTCCACGTCGCCGACGTAATTCATCCCGGACGGATCCGCCGCGTATCCGTACTTGTGAAAAGTGTTGTATTGCTCGTCGAACACGAAGGAGCCAATCGAGGCGTCCTCCACAAACCCTAGCTTGTGGTTCCGCATCCCCTGTGCGATCCCGTCTTTGGCGTACGGATGCGCGGGGCCATAAATCGGAGCCCAAAGCTGCTCATAGGTAGGGTTAAACACGACGGCGTGCTGGGTTGGATTGATCGGCTTCGACTTCGATTGATTCACGTTAGCCACTGTGAGAGCCAGTGCCGTATCGTCTACCTCCGGCGCCGATGATTTCGCCTTCAAAATACGAGGCGGCGAAGATTCCGGCGAGGAAGAAACGGCTTCTTCGTCGTATGACTGAATCAGATCCATCTCACGATTGCCAGATTTGCTCCACAAAGACTTCTGATTCTGAGTCTAAAAACTTGGAGATTTTGCCTCTTTTCCCTTCGACGAGGGTTTCAAATTTCCTAAATCGAACAAGGGTTGCAATTTGTGCAAAACTTGAAAGTTGGAAGATAAAACCCTGACGTTTGTTTTATTTTTACATTCGCCCCGCTAGTGTGTTTCTTTGATATTTACGTCCCATTATCTTACTAAATTAGTTAATTTTGTCCCGGGTAAAATAAAATCCGAATTTTTTAACATGGAGGATCTTCCACATACCAAGATACGGACCAATCTAAATCACACCAAGTCGAACCAAATAAAACCGGAAGGACATGTATATGTTTAAACATTAGGACACAAAATACTAAATTCATATAAAGATGAAAAGGTTCATAGGTGTTTTTAAAATTTCATGTTCATATAAGTTCATAACATTACATCACAAACTCGTATTACTTAAGACAACAATTTTAATTTGAGGTCGCTGCCATAGAATCTCAAAGTTGTGCCCACTTATGTGTTTAAATTCAATATAGTCGTTTAACTATAATTACACACGCCATGGTGACCACATTTTAACTATAACTAGATTCTAAACACGAGAATTTTTTTTTAAAAAACAAAATTTGATAATATAATTTGTGTTTATTTTTGTGTTCAGATATAATTTTTTTTAATATTTAATTTTTTGTCATCTGAGACACAAAATTATTTTGGTGTTTAGATATAATTTGTTTTTTTTAATCCGGCCTAGAACGGGAGTTAAATATAAAAAATAACGGGAGTTCATTATGAAAGCTTTTTTGTTTGGACATAAAAAAATGTCTATGTTTTAATAATATAGATAATACAAACCATTACAAAATTAGTTCCGATCGATTGTTTCTTCTAAGGATGGCCAAAAAAACCGAACCAAATTAAACCGAATCAACCAAACTTAAACCAACTCAAACCAAATTATATTTTAAATATAACCTAATCGGTGGAAGTTTTTCTTAATTCGAACGATTCAGTTCAGTTTGATATGTATTTATTTTGTTAATTAGTTAATTATTATATTAATAAATATGGACATATTGTGGGATCTTCAATTAAAACCCACACCCACGTTTTTTTTTAAACTCTCAATTTTCTCTTTTGATTTCTCAATATGATTATAGCTAGTTCAATTATCTATATTAATTATCTAACCCTGTTATTACTTAAGGATTGGATTAAAAAACAAAACCCTAAAAACGGCTAAAGTCTCATATCCTTCTCATTCTTCGTTGATTCTCTATAGTATGAAGGTAATATTCTCTAGCATAAAATTCTAATTAATAGGTCTTTTAGAATCACTAAAAGCAAAAAATTGATGTTAATGGTCTTTTAGTTAAAGGTTTTAGCTTTTGAGAATTGAGTTTCATGCTTTTGGAACGTTTACAAGTATTTGGATTATCAAAAATATGTTGTTGTTTAAATTTTGGTAAAATATATGTGTCTACGTTAATTGGTATAAATTTATTTTTGTTTTGAACCGAACTACAACTAAATCAAATTACAACCAAACTAAATTAAACTAACTGAACCGAATTAAACACAAACCAAATTTAGTTCGATTGAACTGGGCTAAAATTTTATTAAACTCAACTCATCAAATTAACCAAACCAAACCAAACTCAAACTGAATCTACAATTAAACCAAAATGTCGACCCCTAATTTTTTCCAGAGTTGCTTTTTTTGTGTGGTATATATATGCTGCAATAATACGCAAGTACAAATTGAAAAATTTTCAAATATTGGTTAAGCAAGTATATATTTGTGTTTTTTTTTCTCTTTTCAAATGACTTATGTGTATTATCTTGTTGTTGTCACTCAATGTGTCAATGATATATATAATTATATTTATATAAATTTTGTAAGGACTTTTGTGGAATTATTATATTTATACAAATTTCTAAAAACGTTTAACACATAGATAAAAGTCGTTGTTTAATCGTTTTGTGTAAAGACTGAAAAGAATAACTACTCAAATGAAAATATGAATTTGATTTTGAAGAAAGATTTCAACCAAGAAATTATTTAATCATCTGCCTATGCAGATTAGTAGATTACATATCAAACTCAAAGGCCGCGTTTAAAATACTAATACAATGTTTAAAGAACTAACACATTTGTTAGAAAAAAACCCATAAAATATTGCATAAATTAACGCTAACGTAGAGTAATGATTTGAAATTTAATAATGCTTACCCATAATTTCTCAAAATAAAAATTAAAAAATAAAATGATGCTTCAAAAAGTTGATCAAAAGATGATATTCCGTACTCTCTCTTCGATCCTTGATGGATCAATGCCGATCCGAAATATGATAGCCTGCAAATAGTCATTTAGACCATTAATAATCGTACTTAATCAACATTAATCAAAATAAAAACAGACGTGACATCCTGACACATCACACATGCATGTGTTCATACTATAATTGTATAAGTGATCCTATCAAAATAAAAACAGACGTGACACAGTGACACATCACACATGCATGTGCGTGTACATACATTAATGCGGAGTAAAATACATACATATGCGTGGATGTGTTCATACATACCTGGGCTGTGATTGTATAAGTGATCCTATCATTAAAGGTCTGAAGATTAGCGGTCATAACTTGAGCACCTTCTTCTTGAAAAACACTTACAAGCTCGTGTAGCAATACTCTTTTCATGTTCAGATCTACAATCAGATTCATTTGAATGGTCGAATCCCACGAATAAAAACTGAGTTTCGGCAGAAGATGCGACCCTTGATCAGAGTGATTTCCGACTTCTCCTAACAATGCTTTTTTCTTCTCCTTTAAATACTTTATCTTCTCTTTCAATCGGATCATGTATGATGTCGCTTGATCTATAAGTTGAGGCACAGGTAACTGTTAGAGCCAATAAAAAGAAACCCAAGTTAGTTACTTTTATGTTTTTTTGCATGAATTTTGAGGTGATCAATATATAACTAAAACGTAAAAAGCCTATATATATGAATCACTTGTTGGTATAAAGCCTACATTACACATACATATATACTGAGAATCCAAGCTAAATGCTGCACTGACCAGAGTGCTCTAGCATTGACCACTGGACTACGTAGTTCAAAAATTTGGTAGACGCTAATCGTTCGGATAGGGATTACCGCCTATTCAGTTAATCAATAATATATATATATATATATATATATATATTTAATTAATGTAAAAAATGTGATGTTAATTATACTTTTTCATATTTAATATTTTGTATAAATAAATAAAAATTATATTTTAATTAACTAAACGGCTAAAACAAAACAAAAAGTTCGTTGATTTTACATTACCCAGTATTTTTGACTGATTTCACTCAATGAAAATACTCAAATGATTTTGGTCGCGTAGGCGCAGAGCCTGCTCTAAACCCAAGCAGAGCAAACCCATGTTTGCGGCTTTCATTCAAATTTTTTTTTTTTGCTTGCCGCCTTTTAAAATTCAGAATCGACTCTTCCTAGGCAGACAAGTTTTGGAACAATGGGTACATCTAACAAAATATGTGTACTTATGGTTGTTGTATATACACAAAATAAATGTAAAATGTACTATATATTATATATATATATAGAGAGAGGAAGAGATAATTAATAGGAAGGGATAGGGATAGAGAGAGAGAGAGAGAGAGAGAGAGAGAGAGAGAGAGAGAGAGAGAGAGAGAGAGAGAGAGAGAGAGAGAG
>PKML01030101.1:511556-539648 GCA_002933935.1 Eutrema yunnanense | reverse complement strand
GAGAGAGAGAGAGAGAGAGAGAGAGAGAGAGAGAGAGAGAGAGAGAGAGAGAGAGAGGACCCTATGAGTGGGAGAAACATGAGAAGAAAGTATAAAGAAGAGATGTTTCATGCGCATTCGTCGCTCTTTCTCTCTGAGGTTTCGTTGTTCCCTCGACGACAATGAGCTTCCTTCACCTATTTCTTTCTCCCTCTCCATTCTTTTAATTTGTTCTCTTTTAAGCTTTTATGTTTCTGTCTTTTCAAATCCATCTCATCATCACTCTATATATATAAGAGATAGAGAGGCAGAGAGTCACAAATCTCAATTTTGAGAGAAAGAGCTGCACCTATTTCTAATTTAAAGGATAGTGATGTTTTTCAAAGAAAGTCATGTGTGCGTCTGTGTGCTTACACACTACTTAATAAATTAATCACGTGCTTATTCTTTCTTATTACCAAGTAAATTTTTTCTGTTTACTTCGTAATTAAGTCTCACTCTTAGAGATACTATAAATCTTGAATAAAAAAAAAAGATTATTTAGTTCTTAAAAAAAAAGAAAAGGGGATTAGTTTGGTCTGGTTGGACACATTTCTAAGTCTTAGCCCAGAGAATCTAATATATATATATATATACACTTTATTTTTTTAATCGGACAATTTAACTATTAAGTTTGTAGGAATATCTTATCAAAGACCATTTCAATGGCTTGAAATAGTCAGATGATACGATAGACAAAAAGTTTGTACTACTGATCCATGTTTTCAATCGACAAGATAAAAGAAAAACTGTTTCGTATTTACGGCTAGAAAAAAGGGGACCACGTACGACAAACCAATTATAGGTGCACATGTTTATTTATTATCCAGAAGTATAATATCACACAGGTCATGAATATCAGCTAACATTATTCAACAATTTCACAAGAAAGGGACCAATTGACCCATTCCTTTCAGAAGTTAAGGACTTCGAACACTTTTTGGCCGTATTGCCGACACCATTCAACGGAGATGCCCTTACATTTTGAAGACTTGAACGTGATCGACATGGAACCATCTTAAACCGAACGTGACTCTCTATATATAAGCCGGTTGGTACAAGTTTTTAATTAGAACCAATAAACCGAATGTAATTCATATATTCCTTTTTAGTAAAAATCTTTCTACTTCTCTACTATGGACTTCCCGGCCCACTAGGCAAGAAAAGCTACAAATACTTTTTTTTTCTAAAAAAAATTCCTTAAAATACCACTACAATAATTTTTTTTGTTCTAAACATATCATCACTAGTTTTTTTTTTTCAAACCTACCAATAAATGATTTTTTTCACAAATACCATAAATACTAAAAATGAATTTTAAGAGTTTATAATTTAAATATTTGAGTTTGGGTTTAGTATTTAGGGTTTAGGGTTTAGTTTTGAAAATTAAAGTTTTAGTTTTAGTTTTGTGGTATTTGTGAAAAAAAAACAATGTTTGTGGTAGTTTTGAAGAAAAAAGTAGTGATGATATGCTTGGAACGAAAACTTATTTTAGTAATAGTTTTGAGTATTTTTCCTTTTTTATTCATTACTAATATTAAAAAAAAAAGCGAGCAACGTAAAAATTCAAATGAATATTGCACGTATAGAGAAAATATTTCATAGTAAAAATATAGATTTACTTATAAAAAAAGTAAAAATGTAGATTTGCTCAATTTTTACCGGTTATGTTGAAAATGTAAAATAAAATATCATGATTATCCAAGTTAGTCAGATGAACAACTAATAAAAGTATCTATAAAATATCGATGGTCATCATCTGGTTCTCACACGATTTTGGTTGCTGATCAATGTCTTATTTAACTGTGTAATCTCTCTTTTACTATCTCACTTTTTAATCTCAATATATTGTCTCACTGAGAGATGGGGAGCACATGACTAAATAAAAAAAGATACGCTCGCTCTCCCTTTCATAAATTTCGATTTTTAGGTTTTTATTTTATTTCAGAAATATTGATATTTTATAAGATTTTTATTGATTAATATTAATAAATAATTAATTTTAGAGAAATACCCTCAAATAGCACAAAAATTATTTTTTGTTCCAAAACTAGCACCCTAAATTTAAAATACCGAAAATAGCTCTACTAATTATTTAAAAATACTTATTTATCAAAAATAAATTTAAAATAGAATTAAACATTATGTTTGGGTTCACTATTTCCAATTTAGGGTTTAGTTTTTTCCCATTAGAAAATGATTATAAGTCATTTTTATATTAAATTTGTGCTAATATTGTCAAAATTGGTGCTATATTTGTGATTTTCACTATTGTGTGCTAAATTTGGGAACTTTTAGTTTTTTGTGCTATTTTGTAGAATTGCCCTTAATTTTAAGAGTTATTAATTAAAAATATTTGAATTTGATGAATTATTATTGGTTTATAGTCATGCAAAAATATTTAGTGAGAGAAAACAATGTATTAATGACTAAACATTAATTATTTTTAATTTGTGTGAAAAATTCAAAAAAATCAAAATTTTAAAACGGAAGGAATATATTTTATATAAAAAAATATCTAAAAAATTCCTAACTAAGTAGGTGAAACATAAATTGAATATTTTGTCTTCTCCCCATCATCTATTTCAATTCCATTCAGTTACTATGCCCGCAGTCGCAGCCGCCACATACCATATCGTACTCATCAAAGATGTCGAATTTTGCAAGTACGCGATTCCGTAGTTCCAATTTTGCATGTAGATTCTTGGCCATTTCAATGTTGATTAATTTTTTTTATTACTGATTGACCATTAATGGAGTACAATGTTATTGTGATCTTTAATTTCTACGCGCTTATTTAAAAGAAGCTTAAAAATAATTGTTTTAGGTTTACGCTGAATCAAATCTTGCTAGCCAATAATTAAAGATTTAATCTTCGAATCCTCAATCGATTTTCCTACAGTCTGATATTTAGCAAGTATATATCTGTGTACTGAGATACTTGATTTGTGTATTCTTCTTTCATATCATAAAAACAAAATCACATCAATTTCGATTTTCTGAAACAACATTACATTTGAATATGAAGTAGACGTGGTTGATAACAATTACATCATCATTATAGTCATATATCGAAGATAAGTTTACCGTCCATCACTATGTAGATCTCTATATTCTTCTTTTACACAACGGATATTCATCTATCCGTCGAAAGTAAATAAAACCCTTGAAACATGGTATATGAGGAACTAATGCAACGAATACTAAAAAGGGCTTCTGAGCGGCTTCTCTCTCTTCTCTCTCATTTCTCTCTAGATCTCAAAATCTTCTTCTTCGTTTGCCTCTCCGGTGGTCTGCCTTGCCGGGGAGGGCCCCCCTTTTTTCTTTTCCTTTGCTCGGTGCTTCATCTGCGGTTTCTTTTCACTTCCTCTAAGCAGAGATGGTGGCGGATCTGGGTTCTCGGCGTTGCTGCGATGGTTTAGCAGGAGATCGGTGGTGGTGGTGTTTTGCGGATCCCGGATCTGATGAGGACAAGACTGGGTGAAGCTTCCTCAAGCGCTGCTACCGACGTATCTTATTCGAATCCTCTTTTCTCGCGGGTCTTCTGGGATTTTCCGGTGGTGCGGAAATGTTTGTTAGCGGGAGTCGGGTTAGGTGCGGCGGTTTTGGGGTCTGGGAGCTTGAACTGTAGGAGACCTCATGAGTAAGGTTGTTTGTTTTGAGGGCGCAGACGGTTTGTGAAAGGAGTTCTCCGACGGCGGCTGACTTTTGGCAACGAAGGTTTCTCTCGGTGGCCTCTAGGCGTGGTATGGTCTCTCCTCCCACTAGTGGTTCTCGGGTTTAAGCTTCGGCTCGGTTCCCTTCTCTATTTTCCAAGGTGCTTTTCTTCTTCTTTTCTGTGGTGTGGGGGTTTTCTTGGCTTCCTTCGGGTGGTGGCGGCTTCTTTCCGATCTCAGCTTCAGGTTCTACGGCGTCCTTTCTCGACGGCGGTGGTGGCGGCGGCTTTGTCAAAGTTGTTTCCGTTTTAGGGTTAGAGTTTTCTCCGGTTTGGACTTCTCTGTTTTTTGGTTTTATAAGATTCGAGGTCCGTTAGGAGTTTGTTTGGTTTTATTTGTCTTTTTTTTTTTTTTTCATTTATTTATCTTTGCCTTGCTTTCAAATTTGTAATTACAAAAAATCAAAAATCTATAAAAATGAAAACCCTTTAATAAAAAAAAAAATACTAAAAAGGTAGTTTTATAAGATTGCTGAGACTCAAGCATCAAATGCCAAATGTAAGGGATATAATAAAATATAACTCTTTCAACTTTATTAATCAATTTTTTTATAATTTATAAGCGAAACTTTGAAAAATAATGATTTAACATTTAAATCTGTATAGAAACAATAATGCATAATTCTAGACTGCATCATATTTCACTTTTCATATAGAATAGAATAAAGGCAGCTTCTATTTTTTTCTTCTGTCAAAGATTGTACACACAATATCTTCATCGGTAAGTTAGGTGAAACTAAATCTAGATTTATGAATTGTAAACTTTCTATAATAATATTTTAGATCATTTTTTTTGAAATTTGTGTTTTCTTTCTATATATGATCTCGGATTTAATGCTTTAAAAAATATCAAGAGATCATATCCCTTACTCTCTTTTCTATCCTTGATGGATCAATGCCGATCCGACATATGATAGCCTGCAAATATTATTTTTTAGACGATTAAAATCGTATATAATCAAAATTAATTAGTTCAAAACTATATTAAAAAGACGTGACACATGCATGTGCATGTGTTTTATATATATACACATGTGGATATATACATTATACATACCTTGGCTATGATTGTATAAGCGGTCCTCTCATTCAAGGTCTGGAGATTAGCAGTCATAACTTGAGCTCCTTCTTCTTCAAAAACTCTCATAAGCTCGTGTAACATTAATCTTTTCATGTTAACATTTATAATCAGATTCATCTCTATGGTCGAATCCCGTGAGTGAATGCTGAGTTTTGGCAGAAGAGACGACGACCCTTCTGAGCGATTCCCGACTTTATCTCCTCCTAACAATGCCTTTTTCTTCTTCGTCAAACACTTTATCTTCTCTTTCAATTGGATCATGTATGATGTAGCTTGATCTATAAGTTGAGGCACTGGTAACTGTTTGAGCCAATAAAAAACTCAAGTTATTACTTATTACTTTCATGTTTTTTGCATGAATGTGTTTATAATCAATCAATCTATAACACAAACATAAAACATACATAATCAATCTATAAAACCTAGCCTAGCTGTCTCCCTCTGTTCATCAATATTTTTGGTAAAAAGGTTGGGTTTTGAGAGAACTTTTATTTGTAAAAAAGGTAGGACTTAGAGAAAACGTTTTTTTGTGTGTGTGTGGGGTGTTCATTTGAAAGTAAATTTAACTTTAACCCTCCCCCCCAACAAAAAAAAACCCTAGCTATGTGCATCATCACTTGTTTGTAATTTTTTTTTCCTTGACCGAAGTGTGAAATTGGTCTGTTGCATCGACTAACAGAGCGAAACCATTGGACGACATCTATCAAAAAGTGTTTACTTATGTTATATACACATAAAATACATGTATAAGTATAATGTGCTAGCTAGAGAGAGAGATAGAGACTAGGAAGGAAAGAGAATTTGACCCTGCGAGTGGGAGAAACATGGGAAGAGAGAATAAAGAAGAGATCTTTCATGCGCATTCGTCGCTTTTTCTCCCTGAGGTTTCGTTTTTCCCTCAACGACAATGAGCTTCCTTCTCCTATTTCTCTTTCCCTCACCATTCTTTTTGTTCTCTTTTATGTATGTTACGATGTATTTTTTTTCTTAATTCAAATCCATCTCTATATATACATAGAGAGAGAGAGAGAGAGAGAGTCACATGCAGTTCACAATTTTGAGAGAAAGAGCTTGCGTAATTTTAGAGGAAAGTGATGTTTTTCAAAGAAAGTCATGGCTTTTGTAATTGCGTCCCTGGGCTTACACACTACTTGATAATGCTTATTCGTTCTTACCAAGTAAATTTAGTATTTATTTTGTAATATCCACTCTTAGAGATACTGAAATTTCATATGACCTGGCACTAGCTAAGATCCGGTGTCCATAGATTCAATTTTACATGATAATAAAATCTCTTTTTTTTGGGACTACTTAACTCTAGGTTTAGGTCCAAGTGAATTGCTCGAAATTATATTAGGTTTGCAGAAGATTCTTATCAAAACCCATTTATACAGCGTAAATTAGATAGTCAGAAGATAGGATAAACCAATGCATATGTTAACAGAAAATTGAATGCCGTACGAAAGTGTGCAATGTCCAAATCGACAAAAATAAATGAAAACATATTTTCTATATATTATACGGTTATACCGATTGAAAGGGACCAAGAAAACAAACAGTCATCTTCAATATAAGTAAGTGCACAGATTTATTATCCAAATTATAATACACAAAGAGGTCATAAGCTACGATTATACAAAATCATCAACTCGTCGAATGTTAGGTTTTTTAAACTCATGTCCAATTCACCATTAGTATAATATTGTCTGTTTTGAACCAAGTAACAAAGTCTACACATATTTATTTTTAAATTAATTTTTTTAAAAATATCATACTAATTAGAGTTAAAAATTACTTATATATTAGATTATATTTATCTAAACTTTTGATTTGAAACTTGGATTGATATTTCAACATCAAAAAAATAAAATATAAACGTCATCAACTTTCATTATTCAATTAGTCAAGTCACTTTCACATTCCTAGATGTTAATCATCATTTTGCCACGGAGCAAGGTGTTTCCAAAACTAAAAAAAGAAAGAAAGAGAAAAAGTCAAAGAATAACCTCATTTGTACGTCTTTCCTAGATTTAGACCAAAAATCGTTTAATGCTAATAACGACTGTATATCTATCGTCTAGCCGTCTTCGTAGACACTGCTACGTGCTAATTTGATTATTGGTGCATTTTCCACATGATTTTTATTTCTTCAAATATTTGACTCCTTCCACTACGACAAAACTATAGCTATATATGTCTTGATTCTAGAATTTGGGTTCTCCATATCATGACAATTTGACTTGGTCACGCAATTAATATCAGAAAATAGTATAAGATTATTTATATGATTGGATAAAAAAAAATTAACATTTTTTTTCGTGACTTATCTTTAGTATATCTAAATATTTATAGAGTAAACTTATAAGATTTATACTTTTCAAATTTAGAACAAAAATATTATATGGAAAAACTTATATGTGAAAAAATCTGACTGGATAGTATTTTATACTCGTTGTTTTGTTATAAGCTAAATAAGAAACATATATAAATTAAATAGGCCATTGGTTCACTATTTTGTTAATTTAAGATATGTAAGATTTTGAACAGAAATAGCAGTAATTATACTGTTTGTGTCATAATAATATTGTTATATCTTGTCATGTAAGGCTAGAGAAATATGTGCTATAAGAAACAAATTTACAAATGAAGTCTATGGATATGGTTAGATTATGTAGAATTAACTGAAAATAATACGGCATAACAAGTAGGAAATCTTTATTTGTAGATTTTTAATTTGAATTAGAGCAACAGATAACAAACATTTCACTTCAAATTTTCTCATTATAAGTAATCCTCTCCATATAGCCACAGTTTCATCTTCCCCCAAGTCATCATCTTTCTTAGGCAATCGAGAAAAGAAGAAGTAAAACTTCAAAGTTTAGCCAAAAACGAAGATGAAGCTCGTGGTTGTACAATTCTCCATAATCCTTTTTCTCCTCACATCTTCATTTTGCGTACTTTCAACCACTGATTCATGTAAGCGTATATATACTTGATTTAGTTAATTGTTTTAGGTAGAATTCATCATTTTGGATCTAGTTGTCTACAAATGATATAATATAAAATTTGATGTGTGATGATGAATGAATTCGCAGCATGTGGTGGAAAGTGCAATGTGAGATGCTCAAAGGCTTCACAACATGAAGAGTGCATCAAGTATTGCAATATATGTTGCGAGAAGTGTAATTGTGTTCCGTCGGGCACTTTTGGAAACAAGGATGAATGTCCATGCTACCGCGATATTAAAAACGCCAAAGGCGGCTCCAAGTGCCCTTGATTAACATGTTTTCATGATCATCGTTATGATCACTACATTACATCTCTTTTATGTTATAATCATTATACAATTATGTTTGTTGTATGAAATAAAAATCTGTGAGCTAAATATGCTCAATATATGAGAATATGAGAGATTTTGACAGTAAAACTAAATAATATATTTTATATTTGTGGTGAAGTTCTATATACCTAGATTATACATTTATTCATGTGTCGTTCAATTAAAAGAGATTAAATCTCGCCATAACAGAACCATATCTAACTAAGCCAGTTTCTGTCATCTCCTACGTATACTTATCTCTAATCGGGTTCTTAAATACATCAAGAATAAATCCTGTCAAGGTTTATTGAGACCAACAACTTTAGGTGATGTAGAATGGACCGTTGCGCAAAGTCTCGTCAATATGATCATTTGCTTTTGTTTTCTTCTTGGTGACTCTTGGATACATAATTTCATCATATACGTCAATTTCTTGTATATTATGAACGAAAAAAGATGCTGGAAGAATTTGTAAATGTAAATGTAAATGTCATTAGTCAAATCAAATTGTTGAAATATTCACCAACATATCCGACGAATACTAATGACGTTTATATGACGTTTATATGACGTTTATATGCATGTCTGATGTTTCAACTTCATTGATAGAATAACAGAAACTCATTGGAACAATTCTTCTCTTCGTGATAGTCGATGTATAAAGTTTTTTTTGCGTGATACCAATAACAACAACGAAAAACGAAAACTTAAAAAAAAAAACAAAAAAACAAGAGAATGTTCCCATGATATTTAAAGAGATTCAATCTACAAAAAAAAAAAAAAAAAAGAAAAAAAAAACCGGCCACCTAATTTTCAAAATGAGAACGGTAAATCAAAGGCAAGCCGGAAAATACATAAGACACCTGCAAATTCTGATAAGCAAAACTCAAAGCAGAGAGTTGCTATAGCTTCTCCAACTTGTGAATGGGTCTTTGAGTCACTCTGCTTTCCATTGGTAGCGGAACCAAATCAAGCTTCGACGCTCACAAGCTCATACTCGATTAGCGAAAGATTGTTATCTTCCTTGACGGTTATGTCTGTGGGCTCCTCCGCGACTTCAACGCGGCCCCATCTATCAACTGCAAGCCTCATAGACCCCTTGTACATGTCAATCTTCGCATTGCGCAGGGTCACTATCTTGCCCTCTTTCATCAAATCCACTGATCAAACATGAATTATAAACATCAATCAGAAATCTCTAAATCACCTGATAAATACCAAAAACCCGCCAACATATAACGATTTTCCATAAAACCTACAATCTGTGTGTTTCACTCTCTATCTTCAAACTTGCAAGTTGCAACAAGAAATAGGTTTTAAGTATAGCAGTACAATTTCCTGCTATTTTCTGTTTCCCAGATTCACAACCTATATGGACACTATTAAATTGATACTAGCTGAGAACATAAGCAGCCTCGCAAAGTAGTTTTCTTATATGTAAATGTAAAACCACAGAAGCACATATTCTCACCTTGATCGTTTCTTGCAGTAAAGATAATGATTCCAGTCTCATCTCCAACTAGACATTCTGCGATCCGCATCTGACGAGCCTGAGGACCACTAGGACGACCTCCTCTCTGCATCACCATCTTCGTGCTGACAACTTTCACGTTCAGTGAGTGACCGTTGGTTCCTGGTCTCAGCTCATTAACCTTGGTGAACACAGGCTTCCTCAAAGCAGGCGTTGCCTCAGCCATTTTTAGAACAACCCTAGAAATTAGCCATAAAGAAGAGACACTTGCTCAGATCAGCACTAAGAACAATTCAATCAGCAATTTCAAATCTGATAATCAGACCATCAAAACACGATCCTGATCTCACACTTGCAGGGTTTTCAAACAGAAAGAAACGTTTAATCGAAACAATTGAACAAAGCGAGTTACAGTGATAAAGATGAAGCATTTAATCTCCGAGATAAAACAATTCCATTCATCAAACCCAACACAGCCATTAAAACGAATTCTTTCTGTTTTGTTCATAGGATTCGTAAAACAGCAACATCGACACAAGGCGACGAACAGATGACAAAAGACCGATGACCAAAGCTAATCACACAAAAAAGTAATATTTTTGAATGGAATATCCGATCGAGCAGATAAAATTGGCAACAAAGAAATCGATTTGAGAAAGAAAAAAAAAGCTAGGGTTTTTGAACTCACTTACGTTTTCGTTTGGGAGAAGAGGAGAGACGAAGACTTAGCCGATTAGATCTGTTGAGGCGATATACACAAAGACGCGGCGGTCTTATTATGTCAGATATTAATACTAACCGTCGATCCATGACCTGAACACGTGTCGCGTCCTACAAAAATCTTCATTAAAAACCAGCCTTATATGTTGTACATATTTGAGATTTGCCTTAAAACTTTGACTGATACAAATTACACCCTACACTGTATATTCTCAGAGTCGGTTTTTGACCTTCAAAACCGATATAACTTGACCGGTTTATCAGGAACCGGTTCACTCGGGGGATTCGTCTTCCACTCACCGAGCTCATCCATTAGAGCCGATGGTTCTGCTTCCATCATGGTAACGCTCTCGTCTCCATCTCCCTCGATCTCTTGCGTAGAGAGCGAGACATGCAAATCGTCTCACGTTTCTCGTGTCCTAATCTCTGGTCCCGATAACAACCACGGCGAATCGTCGGAACCCAATATACTGAGAGATGTTCATATCGTAAGAGTTTCTCCTTTCCTTAAAATCGGTTTTTTATGTGCTTTTGTCGGATTGGTTACGGATTTCGACTGTTGTTGTGTTTGTTCTTCTTAGTCAGAAAGGTTGATGGAGGATTTCACTGAGCTTGCGAGAGAGAACACTGAGAAGGACCTCGAGACTTGTGGAACTCTCGCTGCCTTTCTTGTAAGATTATTTTGCTTTCTTCACATTCGAGATATCAGAATAGAAGTTATAGTTTCGGTGAAAAAGAGTATCTTGAAGTCACTGACTTCATTGTTCTAACAAAGGGTATTGTAAAATTGAGTCTGTGGTGCTTATAGCTATTATCGATTACTTCAGGCGATTCATGAGTTTGAAATTACTTGGAGCAGATGTTTTGGTGGATCTGATATTGTAGATTTGTCTAGTCTCAATCTAAGTTCAAGTGATGATATTGTTGATAAGTTAAGCCTTATTTTAAGTTCATGATTCATGTTTACTTTGCTTTCCTGCCTTAGGATTCCTCCTTTATTTGGGGGAGTTTAAGGACCTGATATGCTAATCACCTTTCTATTTCTGTTCATGCTTTAGGAAAGAGGGATTTTTTATGTAACTACTCTGATAATACCTAAGCAAGAATCAACTGCTAATTCAGTGAGTATCTTAGAAAGACTTTCTCGATCATTTTGTGGTGTTCAATGTAAAAATGGGTACTAACTCAGTGCTAAAAATGGCAGTGTCAAGCCATGAATGAAGTGGAAGTGTTTTCCATACAAAACGAAAGAGAACTTTATCCCGTAGGATGGATTCATGTATATATCTCCTCTCCCTCCATGTTTTGAGATGTTTAGTGATTTTTTTATCTGCTTTGTCTTGGCTTACTATAACGAGTTTATGCGTGTTTTACAGACTCATCCTTCTCAGGGTTGTTTCTTGTCATCAGTAGATCTGCATACACATTACTCGTATCAGGTATTTGAGTTTCTGAGTAATAAATTTCTAAAACTCTTTAACTCACGACATGACACATCTATGCTGTATCCGAACATCTGGCAGACAAATGCAAGATTATGTGATTGAGGTTTATGCTTTTTCCCCCTGTATTGCATATATACAAGGTTTGAGACAATTCAGTTCTCGGTTTTCCATCATGTCCTTTTTAGGTAATGGTGCCCGAGGCTTTTGCAATCGTAGTGGCTCCAACCGATAGCTTTAGGTATGTGTTTCAAAAGATATCTTCACGTCTTACCGTGGAGTCAATTAGTAGTCAACCTATTTCCTGATGGACTCTCAAACTGGTTTTTTTTGCAGGCGTTATGGGATATTTAAGCTAACGGACCCGGGAGGAATGGAGGTATTGAGAGGCTGCTCGGAGACTGGATTCCACCAGCACAAAGAACCAGAAGATGGGAACCCGGTTTATGAACATTGCTCAAACGTCTACAAGAACTCGAACCTTAGGTTCGAGATTTTTGATCTGCGCTAAGGTAACGACCCTTCCATGGCCTTGTCAGTAAAAAGGTTCAAGCTTTATCCTCTGTGGGCTAAGGATGTCAATAATAACCGTCATCATAACGATAACCCTAACCGGAACTGTATACTTAGTCTGAGAAGGCTGCAGGATTCGGGTTATAAGCACAAATCACCTTCTATTAAGCTATAGCAATGTTAATAATTTAATGTAAGTGGATCATTTGGTTCCATACACTTAAACAATGACAATGAGATTGTATTGGCGTATATACTTGTGTATAATACATAGTATATAATAGTATAAATGAATATCGTTGCTCCTTTTTGTCCATATAACTATGTTAGTATACCACATTTCGCAGTTATTTTCTGCCAAACTTGCCAGTGATTGACTGATGAAAAAAGTTGAGATTCTGAAAACGACCGGAAATTTTGAAAACTTCAGCTTCAACATTTTCGAAAATGATGCGTGTTTTTATCCATTCCGGTTTCATTCTTCATTTTTTTTTTTTTTTCTTACTTGATTGATTCATTAAATACCGAAATAACCATGAATTAACCCTGAAAAATAATTTTGAAAAAGTCCTTGTTCACATGAAACAAAAGTACAAAACCAAAAACAGAATCAAAGATCCAATCTTTTTCTGAAAGTATTAAAGCTCTCAAGCTCGTTTCTTCTTAAAGTAAATAGTACAGATAATGATTTTATCAAGTGAAGAAACAAAAAGCTTGATCATTTCTTATTGTTAAGTGTAGCTATCAAAACCATACAGTCCTATTTTTCTGTTGTTTGCTTCAAAAACCCTTTATGGCCGTTTTCGAGCACATGATAAGTTTCTTCGTACAGTCAGAGTAAAACCCTCTCTCTCTCTCGGTCAGCCTCTCTCTCTCTCCACAGATGTCAGTCATCTCTGTCACGGATTTGGGTACAGACTCGAAGACGATTCACTCTTCTTTTTTTCTCTCTCTCTCTCTCTCTTCTCCCTCGGGGTTTTAATTCAAAAAGCGAAGTTGGTTAATATTGTCTTGTACGATCGTATATTCGCGTTATGATTTGGTTTGACAGAGTAACTGCTGTGTATATATGCCAAACATCTCTCTCTCCTTACGCTGAATTTATAAGTAAGAACAAAGGAGATCACAAAAGTTCAGGCTTTTTGTTTGGCTTTCCTTGTTTTTGCAGAAGAGTGAGAGAGAGAGAAATGATGAGAGGTGGTGAGAGAGTGAAGGAGTTTCTTCGACCCTTTGTCGATTCCAGGGATTGGGACTTTTGCGTTATCTGGAAACTCGGCGATGATCCTTCTAGGTACCCACTCACTCTCGATTCTGGGTTTTTGTTTTTTGGGTTTCCCCTGTTCATATGCATTTTGATGGGTCTTCGTGTTTCTCTCTACGCTTGCTTTCTGGATTTGAGATTTTCTTTGTTTTTGGCTCTGTTGTTTGATTTCATTTCCTCTTGGGTTTCTAAAATCGTTTTGGTCTCCAAAGTTTGCAGTTTGAGATTAGTCCCTAATAATTTCTGGCTCTGTTCTTCTTTATCCAAATTTCTCTGCTTTCCGAGTCTTTTGCCTCATCTGGTTTTTTGAGATTCCATGCTAGTTTGTGTTTTCAGTGGCACAGATTTGACAAAACTTTCAAATTTTCTAGTTTCTGGGTGTTTATTCGTGACATCTATCTGTTGACATGTACCAAAAGTTCTGTTCTTGGTTTTGGCTTCTCTAGTTTCTAAATCAGCCGTTGATTCCATATAATCCGCAGGTTTATTGAATGGGTGGGATGCTGTTGCAGTGGTAGTTATATCGATACGAACATCAAGCATGAAAAGGTGGAAGAAGGAACTGAGATAATAAAGATGGGTTCGACATGCAGAGATGGACACAACAAGCATCATATAAGAAGCCTAGCTTGTGAAGCTCTTTCTCATTTTCCTCTCTTCATGCCTCTCTACCCCGGGTCTGTTGTTTATTCGATTCAAATTAACCCTCAGATTTTGAAAGTTCACTTTTTTTCCTTTCAAAAAATGATAATGAAGCTTCCTCCTCAATAACAGGATTCATGGGGAAGTAGTGATGTCAAAATCTCCCAAATGGTTGGTTAATCCAGGTCAAGGATCTAAACAGGTTAAAAAACAAAAAAAAACTCTTTGCTTCAGCCTTTTTTTTTACTTGTTTAAATCGTAACTGCAGATTTCGGGTTTGATCATAAGTACAATTTGATCTCGATGTTTTTTTCGCAGAACATATTCAGCACACGGGTTCTTGTCCCTGTGCGTGATGGTCTAGTTGAGCTTTTCTCCTTCACAATGGTAAAAAATATGTTAGCATTTAGCATGAAAGTCGGTGACAGGGTTTTGTGGTAACTTCATAAAATTAATGTGTCCTCTCTTTTTTGGTTGTTTCAGAAACCTGTTGATGAAATCATGGTTGATATGATCATATCGCGCTGTAACGCTTTCTTCGAACCATTCCCTGAACAAAAACTGCCATTTAGGATCATTCCTAGAGCAGAAGAATCTATGAGTAGCGGTGTGAATCTCAGCTTTGAGGGCGGCGGCTCATCAAGCGTTTCCAATCCCTTAAGTGAAAATCAGACTCTTTTTGGACACCCGAATGCTCGTTGTGGGGAACACCTGCCGTGCTTGGTAATGAACAAGGAAGAGGATGTCGTGGTGCAAAACACTATCGACTTCAAAGCTAATAAAAAGCTTCCAAAGGAAAACTTCAAATCAAAGAATCTTCATTCAGAGAGAAAAAGAAGAGATAGAATTAATCAGAGAATTTATGCTCTGAGAGCTGTAGTCCCTAATATTACAAAGGTTCTTTTAAAACTCATTTCGGTTTCTTGATCACTCTTCTTGTGATCAATAGCCCTTTTGATAGGATTATTATCCATTTCTTTATGCGATGCAGATGAACAAAATTGGAACTCTCAGTGATGCGGTTGATTACATCAATGAACTGCTAGTGGAGAAGCAGAAACTTGAGGATGAGCTGAGTGGAATCAACGAGATAGAATGCAGAGAAATCGCTGCAGAGGAAGAATCTGCAATTGCTAATCCAGAAGCTGAAAAAGTTTCCTCTAAGCTCAACAAGAAAGTGAACGGCGAGGTATCGTATACAGAGCCTCAAGATCATATCCCTATATCTGACCTGCAAAAATATCCCACATAACTCATTTGTTTTCTGGTTTCTTTCAGGTGAATCTTGAAGTCCACGAGATTGGTGAGCGAGATTTCTTGATTCGGGTTGCGCAGGAGCATGAAGGAGATGGATTCAAGAGGTTGATAGAAGCTGTAGATTCTTGTGGACTTGAGATCATCGACGCTAATTTCACCAGGCTCGATCTCACAGTCATGATCCTTCTCAATGTGAAGGTATAACTTTAATCACATCTCATTGCCTGTATTTAATCAAAGATTCTTGCCATCTGATAAAAGTTTGGAATTTAGGCGAACAAAGACGGAATCTCAGCTGGAAATCTGAGAGATTTGCTGCTCAGCTCTATAGGATGATAGCTTCAGAATCCAAATGCAGAGTCCTTAAAACAGAGTACATAACCAACAACAACAAAAAGTCAAGCGTTTTGTTTGCTTCGGCGACAAGTTACTGTTGAGATTTGATTCTCCAAAGCTTTTGGTGACAAATTTACATGTTTTAAACTAAACAGTCTTCTGGGTAATGAATTTTGAGTTCGTCACAAAATTTCTAAAGGGTCCCAAAAAGAACCCAGAAAACAAACAACCACAACTTGTGATAATCAGGCGAATCGATTCAGTGGTTAGTCCGGTGAGTTGTGTTGAAGGCTCGGCTCTCAGATTCATGGCTCGTGTAGTAGCCGTTGTTGTTGGTACCGAGATCCGAGGAATCGTCAGAGGCTCTTCTGAAAATACGAATCTCATTACTGTATTGACCAGAGTTATAGACCGTACTTTGACCCACTTTGACTCCGTTGGTCAGATCCGACAAATCGTCTCTCGTGTCCAGAGCTCTTACAACCTGTGTAGTAAAATGTAAAGTCTCTGGATCAGTCAAAGGTTAATTAAATCGACCTTAAATTGTTTTCAATATTAAAAGGATGCTGACCTGAACCATACGAGGTCGTTTTAAAGCTAAATGCCTAACGCAAGACGCAGCCGTTTCGATCATCCTAAAGACTTCGCCTTGAACGTAATGCTTTCCCAGCCGTGGATCCACAACCTCGCTGATGTCACCCTTTTCAATGGCCTCGATTAGCCGCGGACGTGCCCATTCAACGAGACTTTCTTCACCCAAAGGTTGAGAGGTGTCAACAGGTTTGCGACCGGTGAGGAGTTCGAGTAGCACCACTCCAAATGAAAACACATCTGATCTATCCGTTAATTTTCCGCTTGATGCATATTCTGGTGCTAAATACCTGGCATTTTCATGTCATCTCATATT
Organism: Eutrema yunnanense; assembly: GCA_002933935.1. Lineage (NCBI taxonomy): Eukaryota > Viridiplantae > Streptophyta > Magnoliopsida > Brassicales > Brassicaceae > Eutrema > Eutrema yunnanense. The sequence goes on along the minus strand of PKML01030101.1, from coordinate 522,966 downwards.
GGAACTAATTTTGAATTGACAAAACAAAGATATATTAGGACTACTTTTAAGAGACAAGTGTATAACTCATTCAAAGATATTTGGCTTTAGTGAATGAATTGTATGTGACAAAAATGAGGAATGCTGATTCGTTTTTTTCTTTTTCTTTTTCATATTCAAATGTGTTATTGTGATATACATTGTATGTGAATGTGTCCATTTGGAGAGTGGAGACATCCAACGAAAACAAACATGTGAAAAATCATATATTGTTTCTTGGACAATTTTTTATCGCACCAAAAGGAAAATGTTTTTTTTTTATTTATTATATATATATATATGTCAATGTACTTGTATATATGGAAGTCACTAAATTACAAAGTTTCCGGTATGAAAACTTTTTAAAAAAAAATTAAATTGATTATTTATTTTTTAAAACCAAAAAGAAAAGGAGGAATAACAGTACCCAAATGTGCCCATGACACGTGTCGATATGTGGGACTGTGCAGTATCGTTGAGTCTGGCGAGTCCGAAATCTGCAACCTGTACGGAACTAATTAAATGCTCAGTGAAGAAAAATCATAATGACTTTTTTTTTTTATCAAAAAACAAAAATAAAATAAAATATTGACTTTGCCTGAGCTTCGAATTCATCATCCAACAGAATATTTGACGATTTGATGTCCCTATGGATAATCTTCGGGTGACCTATGAAATTCATAAAAAATGCTAAATCAGCTCCTAGCGTAAACATTTGAACGAATGTTACATTTCACGGTATAATTGTACAACGAATGTTAATTTGGTGTCCATATGGATAATCTCTAACGAATGTTAATTTGGTGTCCATATGGATAATCTCTAACGAATGCATGTTACATTTCATGAATGTCTAAATCTTCTTTTCGTTCATTATATATTTAGTTTTCTACCAAGGAAATATATTCACATATCATTAAGAAAATACATTAAAAAACGTAAATGGAGAGTACTCACAATCTTCATGTAGATAAGCAAGTCCTTTGGCTGCGCCTATTGCAATATTGACTCTTCTAGTCCATTCCAAAACCGGTAAGTCTTTGCCTGTGACAACAACATAACAAATTACCAACGAGCCTGAAGAGATTAAAAGAAAAGGAGAGATTACAAAACAATATACCATGTAAGTGGTAATCCAAAGTATTGTTTGGAACAAACTCGTAGATGAGGAATCTATGTTGCTCAGATATGCAATAACCCACAAGAGATACCAAATGCCTATGATGCACTCTACTTATGATCTCTACTTCAGCTTTGAACTCTCTATATCCTTCTGCGCTTATCGACTTTAGCTGTTTAATCGCAATTGGCTTTCCCTCGCAAAGGATGCCCTTGTAGACGCAACCGAACCCGCCTTCTCCTATGACAAATTTCTTGCAAAATCCTTCTGTTATCTGACTTAGCTCCTCGTACGTGAAAAGGGTCTTCGCAGTCCCTATTACTGCAGAGTCAGGGGTTCCTCTACCTGGTTTTGGATTCCCCCAACTGTTATTAGTATCCGGTGAAGAGTTCTGCGTCGAGCTGTTCCCGTTTCTGGGTTTTTGCCTGTAGTGAATGAATCCCTCTGCGCCAAGAACAATCTTAGGCTTATAAAAAAACAAGAACCAATAACAATTAATCAAGAACAAGAACTAGAATCAAGAAAAATCGAGAACAAGAGTTAGAACACATAATCAAGAACGATGTTGCAATTAATCAAGAACCAATAACAATTAATCAAGAACAAGAACTAGAATCAAGAAAAATCAAGAACAAGAGTTAGAACACAGAATCAAGAACGATGTTACAACAAGAACAAAAACACAAGGTTTAGGATCAAGAACAAAGTCAAAATGAAAAACGCGAATCAACATTCAAAAATAAAAAGAAGAACAAGAAATCAATAACATGGAATTAAGGATCAAGAACGAAGTAGGAGGCAGACAAGATCCAAATCGAAAATCAAGATCTAGAGCATAAGAGAAGAATAAGAATCAAGAAAAAGACATGATTTCGAGAACCAATTTAGGACCAGACCGAAAGTAAATATATTTATTTTTTTTTACCTGTATTAACAGAGACATTAGCCGGTGGCAAATACTTCTGGTTAGAACGAGGCGAAGCAGATTTATTTTGTTTCCTCCTAACGAAGAAAACGGCAGCAATGAACACAACGACCAAGATACCTGCGATTCCAATACCGATCATTGTCTTCTCGGTGTAGTTAGATTCATTGTTTTGCTGTCCATTACCACCATTTCCGTCACTATTCGCATTATGTCTATTAGAACCTCCGGAATGGTTATCGGAGCCAGAGAGGGAAGGAGGGGACGGGGAAGTAGACGAAGACGAGGGCACACGATTTGATCCTTCTGCCGGAGGTGAATCCAACGCCTGTGAAGGGTTTCTTGGGGAATTAGGGTTTAGTGGGATAACCGGAAGCGATGGAGATGACAATGGAGGAGACCCTTGGCTACCAGAATTTTCCGGGGACGGCGGCGAGAAAGGAAGAAAAGGTGGAAACGGAGGAGAAACAGGGTTGTTAGGTTGTTGTAAGCCGTTTTCATTAGGTCTCGTCTCTGGTTGCTGAGTAACTAAGGTCGGAGGAGGAAGAGAAGGAAGAGGAAGTTGAGGCTTTGGAGAAGGAATCACCACCGGAGAATCTCCGACTGGGGTGGATGGAGGCGGAGGTTGAGGCTGAGGAGGTGATGGAGGTGGATTTATAAAAGGTGGAGGCGAAAAAGGAGGTGTTGGAGGTGGAGTTGTAACAGAAGATTGATTCGGCGGTGGCGGAGAAACCGTTACCGGTGGCGGAGATGATTGTGAGCCGCCTCCGCCACTGTTCGGGGATGGAGGAGAAGGAGGTGAGGTAGCTGGAGGTTGTGTCGTCTCGGAACCGCCGGTGATTTTCTGACCAGTTAATCCTCCGACGTTTGTTGGCTGTGAAGCTACAAACGGAGATATCTTCTTTCCGATTAAATCTGCTTGTTCCTGGACTTTGTCCATTTGTATTCGCCTTTTCCAGCTTCTCTCTTTCTTTTACATATTTAAATTTGCTCTTAAAGGGGATGCCTTGTGAAACAAGAAATGATCTATGTACTTTGGGATCCGACCAAAATGGGTTTAATATTCCGCACAGATCCGAGGATTTAATTTTCCAACATTGTAGATAATGCGTTTATGGGATTATCAAGATGTGTCGAAATTAACGAAAGAGAGAAGAAAAAAATCCAGGCCTATAGGGTTTCTTGCGACTCAGGGAAGATAGGAAAGAGGACAGTTTTTGATCAAGTCGATTCAGATTTTTTCTTTCCCTGGAATTTTTTTTCTCATTTCGCGTTTTTTGTGTAAAAATAGGAAGTCTCCACAATCTCAACAATTGATTTCTAAAAATTACTCAGAAAATTGACTAAAAAATCACTTGATTGTTTTCTTTTACAGTAAATAATTGTAGGAAAAGAAGAATACCAATATCTAGAAGATTCACCATGCAGCTTCATTGTCGGAATGCCGCGTAAATTACTCTTATCTAAATGATTATTTAAAGCTCTTTCCGTGAAATTTCTGAAATATAAAACTCACAAAATGTAAGTATAAAGTAGTTGATCAACAATGGTCGAAGTTCATTAATTGGCACAGTGAAACCTCCATGCATTTAAAATTAAGACAAATTGAGTTCTATATATAGGTTGAGTTTATATGTCATATATTTAAAGACGTTAAATTCGCGCCAGCATTTTTGTTGATTCCATGCAGAAAAATCAAATGATATGAAATTTCTACTCATTTAAGCCTAAAAGAATCCAAACATTCGAGAAAAGCAGGCAAATAGGAGGAAACAAATCATTTTGAAATTAAACAAATGTGACTCCAATAATAGGTCTTAAACCACAAGAAACAAAGTTGACTCCGAAGAAGAAGCTTCCAAAAAAATATCTGGTTGAGATAACCTCTAAGCCTGCGAATCAGAGTAAAAGAAAGAACCGAAATCAAATCAGCACACAAACATCAAGACGACCGAAGCCTAAGATTGTAATGGAGGGGTCTATTAACAGTGTCACAAAATGTTCACAGCCTGAACAGAATAAGCCTATTGAAATCATAACTCTTACCTTGCTAGCAATATTGTTGGAGAGCCAATCCAGACCTTCATACAACCCTTCACCGGTGGTTGCGCAAGTGCTTTGGATGTACCTGAAAAACAGAGCAAGCAATGTAATTTCAAGCATGCAATAGTAATAACAAATCCTGGCCTGGCTGTGATATATAATTATAAATCACCAGTGGCGTTGTCGGAGAGAGTGAAGGCCGAGCTTATCAGTTATCTCAGCAGCATTCATTGCGTTTGGAAGATCTTGTTTGTTGGCAAACACAAGCAATACTGCATCCCGAAGCTCATCCTGCAGTTACAAAGCATCGATGGGACAAACTTATTAAGGATAATTAACGAGTGAAAATATTATCATATTTGTGTAGCACCAAAATTATCATACTTCATTCAGCATCCTGTGAAGTTCATCTCTCGCCTCAACAACTCGGTCTCTGTCATTGCTATCGACCACGAATATCAGACCTTGAGTGTTTTGGAAGTAGTGCCTCCACAAGGGACGGATCTGTAAGAGAGAATAAGTGGACAAATGCTTGTCTTTTAATCGTCTTTAAGAGGTTTTTGTGAGAACCATAATATAGTAGTACAAACCTTGTCCTGACCCCCGACATCCCAGACAGTGAAGCTGATGTTTTTGTACTCGACCGTCTCCACATTAAACCCTGTAAGAACAAATTATCGATCAAGTAAGTTAAAATTCCAACCACTCGTTGCAATGCAGCCAGTTTGACATTGGTTCAGCCACCGGTTAAATGAGTTTCCAAAAAATTGCATACTAAGTCAACTAGAACATCGGGATTCAGAAAACCATAAAAAACATCTTCTCTAAAAGTGACATAGAAAAAGACAAATTCAAAGAGGCGTAAGATTCCAACAGCCTAAGCAGCTATTCAGCTGATCTGATAAAAGTAAAAAAAAAAGGAGAGAAATACAAATACAATGCGATGTATCGTGCCTGTTTCGAAGACTTACCAATGGTGGGAATGGTGGTTACAATCTCCCCAAGCTTGAGCTTGTACAAAATGGTTGTCTTACCAGCAGCATCAAGACCAACCATAAGGATTCGCATCTCCTTCTTGGCGAAAAGCCGGCTGAAAAGCTTTGCAAATGAAAGACCCATTTTCCTTGTAACTGTTGATCCTGAAATGCCAAAAAGATGAAAACATATCACATACCCATAAACAATTGAATCACCCTGCATCTTACCAAACTCACAATTTCTGCTCTATTCCTAAAATTACTGAACTGTTGTATTCAATAACAAAGAAGCAAATGAAACCGAAAAAACAATATATATCAAAAAAATTGATCACGAGTTCGCATATTTCATGATGAATTGTAACAGAAGATCAGGAAACAAAGCAAAATCTATACCACAAGATGCACAATCGTTCAACGGTAATGGCATACAATCTAATGAATAAATCAGATCACCACTGCAAGTAGAACCGGGGAAAAGGAAAACTAAAAGACGAAACGAGATTCATCAATTTCTCCAGAACATCAAAACTCAGATACTTGGAATCAGCTGCTCATCAAGGAAATCGTAAATTAGAATATGCAGATCCAGAAAACCGAAATAAAAATCACGAACGATCTGGAAAGCTTTGCAGCTTACCTTTCGAAAATCGATCGCAAGGGATCTGAAGCGAGCGAGAAGATTCAAAATCAGCACGAGACGTGATTTTGTGAAATGATGAAAAACGTACTTTGTGAAGTTTCACTAACACCCTCCTACTATTGTATATTACGAAAATAGTACCCAAAATAAAACTTTTTCTCTTAAAAAATACCCCTTTTTCTCTTAAATGGTTTGCTATTAAATTGAAAGAACAAATAAAAAAGCCCAGCCCAGCCCAGACATTGTTATAAGGGACAAGCCCATTAGACTAATGAAAGAAAAACATAAGAAGAAGTCATAATTGAAGCAGAGAAGATAAAGGAGATGAAGCGACGATGACAAGGAGGAGTGAGCCATGGAATGATTGATCCCAGTAGATTCGTGGAGTAATGTTGTTCCGAAATCCTCCATTGTTGTAGCATCTTAGAGGCAATTGATGGGATTGAATCCCGATAGCTAGAGATCGTGGAATCTCTATTAACACCAAAACCGATCTGAAGCTCTGTCGATGATTTCTCTCAGTCCAAAATCGTGCATTGCCATGAAAGTAGAGACAATCTCCAATCCAACCACCAGGTAACTATTGGCCTCTGGATTGGATTCCGCATGAGATAGGTTTAGTAGAGAGACTTGATTCTCTGAGTCATTGTGTTCTTGGTTGTAGATATAATCTATTCTTGCATCAACAATCCTTACTTGTAACAACCGTTGATTTCTTCGATAATATTTGGATTCTCTTGCCAGTGAACAATTTTCTTACTAGAAGTTGAAAGTTGAAATCTCATTTGGCAGTCAAAGATCAAAAGTTGAGAACTTTTTCTCTAAATACTGAAAAGTGAAAACTAAAGAGTACAAAGATGAGATCACCTTGTGGATCACACCAAACTAATGAATGTGTTTCGGTAATTCATAAAGAAAATACACACAAATATACATGAAAACGGGCAAAATACTTTGAAAAGACATAAAGGTTGAATCTTGGTCTTCGTTTGTTCACTCTTTTCTCTTTCTGCTCTTAAAAACATAAAGTTGTTGGTTGGTCGGTCAGATCTTTGAAAGGTTAAATCTTTTGGTTCTCTGTGTTTGAAACGTTGACCTGTTTGTTCTGTGGTATCTAATGGGTCTCAACGGTTGAATCTTTAGTTGTTCTGTTTTTGAAAAGTTGAATCCTGTTAGCTTCGTTTGAAAGGTAGAATCTTTTGGTTGTCTGAGTTTAATGGAAGATCTTTTCCTATGTGCTTTTCTCGAATTCATGTGCTAGGATTGTATGTGATTAGACCAAATTGATGATTAGAGGTGCAAGATTGAAATTTTGGCCTTCTAAGTGCTTGATGTAATTTGTCAAAAAGTTAACTGTTTTTACATTCTTCGTTGTATGTCCAGAGAGCGTTTCCTTACGACTTCATAAGAAAAGTCTCTCAAGAGGACTTATCTCATAATATGGTGATAAGAACGCAGTGGGGAATCTCATGGGAAAATAGGGAATATCCAAGAACCCAAGATTCTACTACATGGAGAAGCGTGGATGGAACCAGTTTGTGAGCGACAATGTCTTGGGAGAAAGCGAGCTTGTTACCTTCACTCACAAAGGAAAAATGTGCTTCAGTGTTAACATCTACAAAGGAAAATGGCAAGGAGGTTGTCACACCTCCAAAACCCCGGACAATAGCTTCTTTTGGTAAGCTTTGCGTTTAATGCTTTATGAAACAGACGAAATGGAGAAGAAGACCAAATATTTACTTTTGGTGATGAAAACAGGTGGGATCAAGAAAGAACAAGGGGAGAGCAGCAACAAAGATGTGAAGAAGGAAGAGGAAACAGGTGAATCTATGGGAGGAGTTGAGCTCAATGTCAGAAACAAGAAAGCTGAGAGAGCGAAGGCTTACGATTAAACAATCATAATATAGATATTCATATCGTTTAAATACATCATCAAAATGTGCACGAAATCAACATATATTTGTTGGATATTGTCTTTTTACATCCATTTTGTAACGAAAGGTAATCTAAATCGTATTTTTAATTAACCTCTAGCCCATTTTAGATACTTGGTTCTGTGGTTAAGAAAGCGAGGCATTTAAGTAGCAAGCAGAAAAAGACATAAATTTTAAACTAAACCGTAATTCGTATGAAGTAGTGGTACTAGTAGTAGTAGGCTTTTAGGCTAAAGAAAGATATACACATTCATCTACATTTTTGACACTCTAGTTGCAAGATACATCAACATACATCGTGATCGGACTGAACTCTGTTTCTCGGGGGCTTCCCAATCTGTAAACAATCAATGGGAGGAAGAGTAGGAGTGTTGAGCTCACCAAATGTCTGCCAGCAAAAAGGATCATACATATGATACCGTTCTTGAACCGGTTTGAGCTCAATTGCAGATAAGTGCACATCTACGCACGGGAAGTTATCGCTGCAAGCGAAATGCACGGGTTTCACAGTATAAGTGCCTTTTATCCTTTCGTAAGTCACTCCTTCCACTGCAACTGCTGATGTCTGGTTCTTACATGTGCTATGGTCACAGTAGAATTGGTCAATCACTATTGGAAGCTGGACTTCGTTGAGTTGAATGTTTGAGAAGAGTATCCCTTTCACTGATCCCACTCCTCCTTGCCATGTCTTGATCCGGACACCTGTCATCGTGTTGTGCATTGCCACGTCTCGCACTGTTATGTTTGAGACGCAGGCCTTTGTGCTGTCCTTACCGAGACTACCAATGCTGATCCCGTGACCCGGTCCACAGTTCACGTTGTGTACGTATACATTCGAGCAACCCGTTTGGATCGAGATACAATCATCTCCTGCACGCACGTCGAAAGGAGACACCATTAACCGAAAATTCAGATCATTCAAGAATTCAAGATTTGAGAATTGAGATTCAAGATTCATACCGCAAGCGAGTGTTGTGCTGTGGATGAGGACATCTCTGGTGTTCTGGAGGTGAATCCCATCGGTGTTTGGACTGTCACCGGGTGACGAAACGACCATATCATGTACCACAACGTCGACGCAGTTATCGAATTTGAGGTGACATTGAGGACTGTTTTGGATCGTTATACCCGACACTTCAACGCCAGTACTCCCGTAGAATCGCAATGCCTATATAAACCAGAAGCACAGATCAGTAAACAAACCAATGCTTACAATTTCACAATCCCAAACTCTTGTCTTTTATTTTCTCACCGTTGGTCTGATGCTTGGCATTTTCCAATCAAGCTCACTTCTTATCTGTCAAATGTGAAAGAAAAAAGGGTTTGATCTTGGACGAATATTCTGCAAAGGAGACACTGAAGAAGAACGTGAAGAAGACGATGAACATACCGGCATTGGAGGGTTTTGGTGAACAGAATTGTTCAGTGGAACGATGAGCTTGGTTTCACCATCAATGAAAGGGTAATCTTGTTGCCACCAACCAGAGCCTCTTCCATCAATCACACCTTTCCCTTGTATTTTAACTCCTTTCAGCTTTGTGAAATCGATCCACCACATTAACCCTTTTCCCCATGATTTTGGATCCGTTGGAGCTACAATCGTACCATCAAGCTGCAACCGCACACAAAAAAAAAGTTAAGATTTTTTCGCCTAAAGAGACACAATCTTTAATATTCAAAAGATCAATTCTCACCTGAAACACAATGTTAGCTTGACAATACGGACCAGAGAATGAGATCGGACCGACAAGGAAAGTGTATTCAGGCGGTACGATCATCATCGATGCTTCGATTTTGCAAGCCGCTGCCCAAGCCGCTTCAAAAGCCTGCAAGCATTATGAAACTCTGTTAAATTTTTTTTTTTTTTTGAAACTCTGTTAATATTTCATGGTTAACCAAAGTTAAACCTTAATCACCATTATAATTATGGTTAAGGCTTGTGAATTATTGTGGTCCCATTTGTAATCTGTTATTTCTGTTGTCACTTACTCTATATTCGTTTGTCTTTTTTTTGTGGTGCAATTTAACATTTAAGATAGACAAAATATTAAAAAAGTTTTTTTTTTTTTGTGGTCGAAATATTAAAAAGTTTTTGAGTGACTTTTACAGACAGAAAAAGCTTTTTCTTAGCTCTGTTTTTTTTTTTTTTGTTCTTGTTCTCTCTCGTGTTCTTCTGTCTCAATGATCTCTCAACCGTAATTTGTCTTTTTTTTTTAATTCTCATGAAAGCGAAACAGAAAATGCTCTAATTAAATCAAATACAACCACTAGAATTTAGAACTGTACGGATAATGAAATAAATGAGCATTTTTATTTGTACCTTAGTGTCATCACATTTGCCATCACCCTGTGCGCCAAAATCCATCACATTGAAAACTTGAGATCCCTTTTGTGGCGGAAGAGACGGTGGTTGGACTTTTGGTGGCCGTGAAACCACCGGAGAGTTATTGTCGTCAGCTTTTGGCGGCGTTTTCAGCTTTGGTTTCGGTTTAGGTTTAGACTTGTGGTTATGATTGTTGTTGTTGTGAGAGCTGTGATGACTATCCCCATGGCTCTTAGGTTTCTTGCCTGACAAGGAATCAGACACGTCAGGTGATGAAGAGGAGCTTCGGTGTTTATTTCTCCAATGTCTTCCTCTTCTTGCAATGCAGGTCTCTAGAGTTACAGACCAGACTAAGACCGCCAATAATATCATCATCGTGATGCTTCTCAGCTTTAGACTTCTTCTCATTATCATTTTTCTCTGTCTAGACGAAGAGTGTTTTGTGGTGGTTGAGACTAAGAGACTTTGTTTTTTTTGTTGTTGTTGGTTTAAGTTGAAGAAAGAGAAGGTTTTTGAGGGATTTAAATAAGGAAGCAGTCCAAGAATGTAGAGATCGAGGCTCACGGGTTTTCAGAATATTTTCCATATTGTTGATTGACAAACTTATTTTTTTAAAAATAATAAATTTACTAAATAAATGAATATGTCTAAGCTTACTAAGTCTGAGTTACTTTTTTTTCTGTTCTCAACAAGTCTGAGTTACCTACCTTACCTATATATGATAATAAGACCATAATGTCTGATTTCAGTTGGATTTTCGTATAATAATGATGATATTGACAGTGATATAAAGTTATTGCTCGTGAATTAGTAGTATTTGGAAGTTGTGAGTGGAAGAAACATTCCAAAAGCATAATTGAAACATAGCAATTTATTTTTCACCGTGGGTAAAAAAAGTTCCAAACGGCCAAAACCTGAATTGTGGAATAAATATTAGTCAGGGGGCTATATGTATGCCACGTGGACAGTATGGGTTGGTTAAGAGCTCATCTAATTTTGTTGCGAACATGGAGAGCCCCAAGACTTCACATAATAACATATATATAGGGATCCATCCAAACACATGTAAATATATATATATGCGCACCATGAAGTGGGGATACTTAAAATGAGGTGCATATTCAGTTTTAGGCTCTCGCTTTTTTGTTTTTTTTTGTTTTTTAGATATATACAATTAGATCGGTACAAGCATGTGTGTATGTAACGTAGACATGTGTTGGATCTGTCGTATTGGCATGATAATAGTGTCGTATGATTTTCACATTCACTGTGGTGTAGAAATTGGAAAGGCAACAAAGAAAGAGTAAAACAATTCAATATTTTATATATATATATATATATATATATATAGGAATGTGATTTGTAATAAATATTTATCAAGAACGCCATTCTAGAGAGTAGATAGCATGGCAAAGAACATAGAAATT
>PKML01030101.1:456553-509848 GCA_002933935.1 Eutrema yunnanense | reverse complement strand
CATCTCCTTGATAGCTTAGTCCGTGATCCAACTCTTATATCTTTGTTTTCCCTTCTTGCAATTTGTTTCCTTTAGTTCATAAATAGAAAAACACAAAAACATTGCTCTAGCTTAGGAAGTTTCGTGTATTCTTAGTATGTCAACCTTAGCCTCTTCGGTTCGATCCTCAATTATACTACAACTTGAGGTATTGACCCGGGACTTGCAAAAGTCCTATCTATCAGTAGACTAACCACAAACACTAGAGTCATTTAGAGGTGCATATTAGAGTTATGTTTTAAAGATTATAAGTTTTTACGGGTTAACCCGAATAATATTTTAGTTCACTGCAAAACGGGCTAAATAGACGAATTATTACAAATTGATAACTTTATCTATAATCATTAGTTAGTCATATTGTAAAATTCAGATAAAAGCAATTTTCTAAAATTTCAAAACAATTTCTTTTAAAAAAATTATCATGCGGGTTAAATTCTAGTAAATAGTTTTATTTAGTTTAACAAATCGCTAAAGACTTCGATAGGCAATATTGAGCTATATATGGTAATCGTGATATATTTTGTTGGAATTGAGTGAAACATATTAAATGTATTTTGATGATTAAAATTTCTAAAAGAAAGGACAGAAAATACAAACGAAATAAGATGATATTAGTAAGGTGGTGAAATATATCGTAAACCTTACAAATAGCTAGGGACATCAATTTACATATATATATGGAATATGGTTTTCATCAATTTTGAAAATTTAAAATTTCAAATAACATAATTTTGAATAAACAGAAAAGGTTATAAAAATTCATACCAAATTGTTTTAGAAACATTATACATACATTATAGTAGTACTTTACCAATTGTTGACAAAAAAATACTTTACCAATTAATTATGTTTTGACGAAATATCTTAAATACGTATGAATAAATGCATGAGTTTTTATGAGACTACTTGAACTTTGGTTACTGGTTAGTGGTCGAGTCGTCATATCAAACCGCATACAAATTGGATCGGCGTGAAAACTGGTTTTATGTTTTTTTTTTTTTTTTGAACATTCAAAACTGGTTTTTATTGTGTATAAGCGTTTTATGAATGTCCATTTAATATAGTACTATAACGTTTTTAAATTACATTAAAAGAGTTCTATTGCTACTATTCCATGTGTTTCATAAAGTGTCATTTTGACACATTTCACATATATTAAGAAAACTATTAAAAAATTTATATTACCCTTTATTAATACACTAAACAAATTTTTTCTCTCTAATTAATACATTAAAACAATAAGGGTAAAACTAGTTTTTTTATTCAAAATTATGCATTAAAAACATAAAACGACATTTTTTGTAAAACAAAAATAAAACTTCAAACCGACACTCTTATGAAACGAAGGGAGTATTAGCTACGCATTTTTTTCGCATGTTACGTCGATCAAGAACTGGGTATCTAATAAATGTTACGCGCATTGATGAAGGCCAGATTAATTGTACATTTACTGGTTGGTTGTCTAGCCAAAAGATCGTATAGTGCCACATGCTATTATTGTATAGTTCTCGTACAAAGTTTTTTCCATCCAACAAATTTTGGAATACAAAATGTGTCTTAATTTTATAATTCTTTCATGTAAGGATATTTGGAAGAAATGGCACCTCACATCTCATTAAGGATCCTTAAAAAGGATAAAATTTGATTTATCAGATATGAAAATTGCTATTTATTATTTTGGCAAAAAAAAACAAATTGCTATTTATTTTGCCCTTTTTACAAACAGAAAAAAATTGCTAAATACTTTTTCGGATTAAAATAACAGATCTGAAAAATTGTCGTAATGTTGCTTTAAAACGCAGTTAATGGTCCAATTATAGTCAATCATATATAGCCTTAAATAAGTTTTTATGTTAGTGTTTTCTTTTATTGTTATTTTATAAATTTACTTTGTAAATTTTGTATTCTTGAGTTCAAATATTTTAATTATGATAAAAATTCATGTTAATTTTAAAACGTTTTAGGGGATCACCAATCAGACTTGCAGTTTAAACGAATGGTTGGGTGAATATGTTAAAAACAATGGTTTAGAAACAATGGTTAGAATAAAACAATGGTTTAGAAACGATTTGGAGCTCTACAAAAATGGGGCGACGAGCAATCATATTTGAAAAATAATTATTTACTTATAAATTTTGTTAACGAACATTTAATTTCTTCTCTTAAAAATAATTGTTAGTTATTCACTACCTTTAATTTTTATTCCCTTAAATAAATTATTTCTTTGTCACTATTGAACTATTTTCAGCTGCATGTTTCATTTTTTTTTTTTTGGTCAGCCATGTTTCAGTTAAACCATCTTTTCCCTTCGAATATGAAAAAACCATATTTGCCCTTAAACGCCTTTAGCTACATTGTTTTTTTTAAACGACTAAATCACTAACCAATCATATCTAATAAATGGTGGCAGGGACCAACCCATGTAGCAGTAGAACAATAGAAGAATGTCATATGACACCTTTAATTTTATTTTATTTTTTATTGTACGTAAATATTTAAATAATTAGTAGCATAATTGGTAAATTTTGGTCATTTTACCCCCCCCCCCCATTATATCTAGGTTTCATATTCATGTTCATAGTTTTCTTAACAATATTTTGTTTTCAAAAATAATATTATATAATAACACCGATAAATAAAATTATGGGTCTGCCACTTATGTTGGCTAGCTTTATCTATTATTACGTTAAATAAAAGTAAATATATTTGGAACCAATTGTAGAAAATTTAAAGAAGTACAGAATTAATTTACGCAATTATGCAGTGACGTACGGATAAACATAAACCATCTTTGGGGTTCAGAAAAAGCTTTGTGCGCTCATAGTTTTACACAATTGATCTGTCAAATAAAACTAAAATTAAGGAATAAATACAAAAGAATACACACTTCAACAGTTGTAAGCCGGAAAAAAAGTAAGTTGTTGTTTTGTCCTAATAGAAAGAAAAAAATGAATTAGGAACTGTTTTATTTTATTTCCGTTAAGTCTTTTAGAATTATAATTATAAATTAATTATTAAATATTAATTTACTATTCTGCAAAATAGTAAAGTATCATGTGATGAATACACATATTGTGTGATTCGACAGTCCCCTTCTCGACAGCCAAAAAGCTGTTGGCTATCCAATATTTCTGATTCTTCAAATTAAAAAAAAGGGTTATTGTGACAAGAATATCATCACATGAAACGTTGGTCTTGATTCTAAGTAGTTAATAAACAAATATTCGGATATCCAATGTTTTGTTTTCTATAAACGTAAAATACAATGGCTATGGAATTTTAAACTTCGGTGGTGAATCATAATCTTTTAACGTTGTTGTGGTTTATTTTCTCTGTAGACATTAATGAGGAAACTCCATACGCAACGCCCCCTTTGTGTTGCTTTTGCTCAAATGGCGATTTTGCGTGCACACATGCATGATTCCTGATAAATAATTATATGTACTAGCGATAATCAACATTGTCAATGACTCAATAGAGCTCAATAGAGCAAAGCCAAAAAAAAAAAATCGTTTTCGTTAATTTGAATTATAATATGCGAAGATAGTCAGAAACCAGAGACAAGCTCTGGCATCTTTGGTGAGATTACAGTTAGTTTCAGTTTTACTTACGCAGCAGATATATAGGTCCAACAAATAGATGCCTCTAAATGACCCTCTATTTCATTAAAATTATCGAAAATGCCACTGTTCATTGTTGCACGAGACAAATAAGTACAAAATAAGCCTTATATTATTTCAATGCATTTATTAAAAATCTAAGGAAAGGATCCTGAAGAATCAAGAAATGTGTCAGACAAAACATTTATTAAAACTAAGCCTAAAGCTAACGTTGCATTTATAAAATCGAAGACATATAGCTGGACCAAACATGTTGCCTATCTTTGTTGGTGCTCTTAGTTACCCTGGCGGTAAATAACAATATTGATCAAAAGCGCTCGTTACACATTAACCAGTCGTTCTTATTTAGCGTTTAAAATGTTTAGACTTTAAAGTTTAGACGGCTGTTTTTTTTTTCTGACTTGAAATCTATAGCTTAGTGGTCTTTTTTTTAATGCGTTTTCGTATCACCAGTTAAAGTCAAGTATATATGGTAATGGTATGTGAATTATACAAAATTTTGGCTTCAATCTGTTCCAGCACCATATGGTCGCTCCTAAATGAACTCGTTAATTTGGCTACTAATAACGTGCAGTATACCGGAAAATCTAAATTATTTGGAAATTTAATGTACGTATTTACCTATTACATTTATTAAACCTTTAAAGAGATAATCAAGAAATCTTATTTACGTGGATGCCTATATAAATCTTGTTTTATTTTGCACTTTTACGTATACAACAACTCATATACATCGAATAAGTCAAGTATCGATGCGACTAATATATGTGATATGTCTCTATTAGATATAGATAATTAATATATATGGACGAATCTGTAAGATGCACGAGAGTTTTGTAATTATTGGATGTGTAATAATAACAAAAATGTATGCCCCTTTGACTTCGCAGCTCGACTCTTTATGATCTCGTGCCAATCTCTCTCTTTTTTCTGTTGCTGATAAAGCGAAACTTATCTTTTGCATGTGGACCGTACCATTTCTCTGATACGCCAAAACAATATATATCATAAGTTACCTGTCTTCTACGTTATTAATTTTTAATTTAAATTCACGCATTTGACAAAATAAAAAAACACGCACAAATATGTATAAAACTATGGTAATACACGTAGTCACTAAGTGGGAATAAATTATATATTATATGCTGAAGAAATGGAGAAATCGACCAAAATATGTTGATAGGACCGAAATGATATCGAATAAGAAACCATAATCATATCTAAATCATCGTCTCTTCTCTAAACTTTAGACGCTTAAACCTAGCTAAAGTATCCAGTGTCAATCCACCACTTGATCATACAGTTCTT
Source organism: Eutrema yunnanense (assembly GCA_002933935.1). Lineage (NCBI taxonomy): Eukaryota > Viridiplantae > Streptophyta > Magnoliopsida > Brassicales > Brassicaceae > Eutrema > Eutrema yunnanense. The sequence goes on along the minus strand of PKML01030101.1, from coordinate 504,881 downwards.
ATATTTTAATCTCCTTTATTGGAGAGTCGCGTTCAACATATATAAAACCCCTTTAAGATTCTTTTTAAACCGTAAATATATATATTTGGGTTACATTATTTACTTCATGTGACTATTGTTTATTTGATTTTGGATTAATCAATTTTTTGTTTTTGTTTTATCTTTTGGTTTTACGAGTTTTAAAGGTGTGTTCTATATGTCGTCTTGAAGCGCAGATCCGCTCGTGAACCCTTTTTTTTTTCTTTCTCTTGTTGTGTTTTAATTTTTCTTTTATTGGCTTCCCCGTGAACTCCATGCAACGGCCTTGGAATTTACCTTAATGTCCTTCTCTTCCATGGTCATTTTCTAATCTTTATGTTTCAATTCCTTCTATTGTTCTCTTATACACTACTGTTTTTGTTTTGATTCACTAATTTCCTTATTCAGACAAAAAAATTTATTGCAACTAACTGTTGTCCTTAGATTATATAATTAATTTAGGGTGTAAATGGTGATTGAAGTTGATGTTAAACTTATCTTCAGATTAAAATAGCCAAGAGAAAATACTAAATTCAAATAAAATTAGTGCTCCGCTGCAGAACTTGCGTATGATCGGGGAAGAAAGAAAAAAAATTGCGTATGAGACGTCTAGTCGTGGCAGTTTTTTTTTAAAACTTTTTTTATTGCATTATATTATAATGTTTTTTTGTTTGTTCTTTGTAAGCAAAATCCATATAAATTAGACTTATTCACCATAGAAATTATATATTCTTTTTAAAAAATTAGTAATTCATAAGAAAGTGTTTTTGTAATCTGTCTTCCAACAATCGTGGATTATCGATGTGAAAGCAACTTTTGAAATTAAGACACTAAGCAAAAAAAAACTTTCTTTCTTGTAAAATTGGAGATTAAAAAAAACTTAATTTTTTTTTGTATGACTCCTTGACTCGGTTTGGACAATTATACACATTTTTATAAGCAAAAGAACATAGGCTACTTACACACCTTGATTCCAAAATAGCTCAAATAAACGATGGTTCGATTTTCAGAAGAACCCGAAGCAATAATACAGAGCAGCTATTGTGTTCTGAAGATAACCCGGATATATAGCTTTGGGCGAATTGAAGAGTGGTTCCGTATTAATGTTAAATAAAATAAAAAGTGGTTCCGTCTGTTTTGCACCACTTCCGTCGCCACTTTTCTGTTGTACGTATTATGTAAAACAAATAGTATGCATGGTTTACATTGATATATCCAATAATGAATATTCTTACTTGTGTGCATGCACATGAACATATAAAACATAAACACACGGTTTACATTGATATATCCAATAATGAATATTCTTACTTGTGTGCATGCACATGAACATATAAAACATAAACACACGCAAAACATATAAAACATAAACACACCCAACAAACGCTATATGTATTATAGACACAACCGGCCCTGAGTTGTCCTAAGTTTTAAGGGATCACAAGTTAGAGAAGAAAATAGGCCACAAATACTTACACTTTACCATTAATCTAATATAAAAACGAGGGCTGCAAACCCATGCTTGCTTTGCTTGGGCTCAGAGCCATCCCTGATTATAGAGAAAAATATCACAACGATCAAGGATGTGAATCATGTGATTGAGCGCTGGCATTTTAAAGTATTGGGTTTTAGTGGTAAACATCTAGAATGACAAGAGGAAAAGATAGGAATGAGTCCCAGTGGCGATAGTTCACTTCGTTTCAAGGATTATTTTGGGAGGGAGGTTGAGTATTTGTTCTTAGGTCATAGCCATACGAGTCACTATTTGAGAAGGCAGAGTCGTGCCTTCCCTTGCTTAAAAAAGGCATTGCCTTAGGCCACACAAAGAATTTCTAAATTTAAAAGACCACATTTTTTTATACAAATAGTTTGATTTAGTAGGTTAAATTAATTTTATGTTTAGTTTTAACTATTATAAGTAGATTGTGTGGTTAAATTTTAGGGTTTATAATATTCAGATTTTTTTTTTAATTGTATGTTTTCATAATTTCTTTTAAACCAAATTTTATAATTTTTTATATTTATAGAGTATATCATATTACTAATACACACGTAAAATAAAATAAATGACTTATTAACTTATTGTTACATACATTAAAAGAATGTTATGGAGTTATAATTTTGTGAAATCAATTCCTATAAAGATTTTATGATTTTAAATATAATATTTTGTTTAAGTATATATAATGATGCTTTTAATAATAAGTAAAAATTATAGAAAAAAACAAATGTTTAAACAAACGAACAAACTATTAAAACTGCCTTAAACCTCTGTAAGTCTACGCACGGTTTATGTTTTAATAAGTATTATTAAAAGTTGGTTCCGACTAAATGTCCGTAACTTCCTTCTTAATAATAAAAGAAGCAATAAAGAGGAAGTTAATGGAGAAAAGAAGCAACAAGAACGGTTACAAAAAAAAAAAAAAAAAAAAGAAGCAACAAGAATGCAAAAAACAAATTATATTAATACAAAATTAGAGTAAATTTTCACTTGTGTGAAAATAGGTTAGAAACTATTTTTCAACTATACTTTCAGAAAATTAGATTTGCTTTCTTCTTGATTGGTTATATAAATAAGCGGATCTAAAGTTCTCATCTGAAAGAATTCGTCAATCTTGTACCATCAAATGTAAATTAAGAGTCGATGTTCCGCAAATGGCGACAAGCTGATATTAATGTGGAAAGAAAAACCACAACACTATTAGTGTAAATTAAAAAAAATACTCCTTTTTATTGAAGAGAAGGAGCCGACCTCGCCATTTTTGGGACTCTATCGAGACGAGTAAAAATTGGGACCATATTAATTCTTCTGAAGAAAAACTATATTTCATTTCTTTTTCATTTTCTAACATATATATGTCAAGTATGCGGTGAGTAATTTAATTCTTTTTTTAAAAAAATTTTGGTCTAAATTCTTTTAAAATTTTTAAAACAGCTAAAAACAATTTGTTATTTATTTAATATCCTAAATTTTATCAGCTAGAATTGATCCCAGGAAAATCTAATATGATATCTTTATAAATATTTCACTAGAAACCAAAAGTAAAAATCTAGCCAATGTAACATGACACGTCGTGTGATGTATAATATATACATATATGATTTAAATTCATATGCTCTCTATATATATATATGAGATAATAGAGAGAGATCATGGGTATTTACTGTTATGCTGCTTCATAAATTCATAGAGTGATAGAGAACAAATTTGTCTCTTTTCCTCCTCTTTTGTCCAAATTCATAGATCATTATCCAATCATCGTTCAACATTTGGATGGTAGATGCACATCTGTGCACATGCATATATACATATATATATATATATATATATACGGTATGTCAAATTAAATACAAATGTCAGTGATGATCACATGTATGTTATTTATATTAAATAGAAGCAGCCAATGATTCTCGACGATCTTTGAGTATTACCTGGAAACTAACCGTTTGTACCAAACACTCTTTCCTCTCGCCAGCGGTCTAGAAAATTTGGCGGTTCTAAGGGAGAAAAACAAATAGTCATGATGCATCAATTGAATTTTTTTTTTTTTTAAACTAAAACGAAATTTTCATATGTGAGATTTGAAACCTCATCTGCACTATCCTACCGACATAGCTAATGAATGAATGTTTTCATAATCTGTATACATCAGAGGCTCAGAGTCCGAATAGATCCAATCCACATAAATGGGATAAAGCCCCATCATCTTGAAAATGCGTATAAGGAAATTCCACGTTGAAAAAAGAAGAAGATAAAACCTAATATATTATAAGTGATAATAGTCACAAGACTCAACTAATTGTCAATTGATTTTGATATAAAATCAGTGTACTTAGATTTGATCTTTCAGTCTTTTACCAGCGAGATGGATACAAAATTTCTTGAAACTCAAAACACTGGTACGATTCTTGCAAGTCTTCTAATCCAATCTCACAAATTTGGACAATACCACTTGTGCTATGAACTATTTGCAAAATTAGTCGTCTAGACTAAGGACTAAAGAACACTTATGGAATTCAGATGCATGAAAAATCATTATTTGCAAACTACCTTCATTCCTCGGAAACCTTTATCTTGTGTCTTCATTACTTCTTGTTCACAGCGAATGTATCCGAGTATAAACCAACCCATACAATTGATTCTTCTTGCCAATGAGCTTGTGAGATATGTCATATTCTTTCGACTATGTTTCATTGATTGAACAAGATCTCAAGCCGAAATACAATCTCGGTTAGGGATTTTCTGCAATTGTGGTCTTACAAAATTCAATTTAATCTCTGGTTTCGGTTTTAATCCGTTATTCCGGTTTAAATGGTTTTAATCAACGGGTTTGTTCAAGAAACGCCTAATATTGGGCTTTTTCTAAATTGTTCTGAGCTCACTGAAAAACAGATACAGTCAGCGGCTAAAAGCCTAAAACCGGAATCAAAACATATATGTACCCAAATTTCGGTTCGGAAAAAAATGAAATTACAAAGCCTAACCAAGATCCCAACCAGACTTAGTATGGGTGATAAACCGAAAAAGATCTGCTTTACAAAAACCGGTATTAACCGGTGAAAAGAAAACTGCAACGCGACCAAACCCTTCGGAAGGTTTTAATCTAGCTCCGCCGCTCGCCGTCAAATTAAACCTAGGAGAGTTCTGAACAAGTAAGTTTGTCACATTTACATATGTATTTGTAATAGAACTCTGTGTTTTTGTGACATGATTCTATATTTGTAGGAAAATTTGGTCAGAAGACACTTTTGAAGAATCATTTAAAAAGAGCCACTTTAAAAATGTGTCATCGTTAAAGAAACACTTTTGTGTGGATGAAGTCGTCCAGAGTTTAAATCTTGCTTGAAAGCAGTTTTCAGCCATGACGGAAAAATTCGACCCAAAATCCTTTAGTTTATTTAACCATAACAAACAAAAAAATATCTATATAATATAATATTATTTAAGAAGATATTTTTAAAAATGAATTTTGTTTTGTAAGTTATTACGTGAAATGNTATTCAAGCAGAGTATTAGTTAATAGTGATATTAATATTTGGGATACATAATTTTTTTTTATCAATACATAATTTTTTCATAAAACGTAAATTATTTCTCTTTATACATGATTCAAATTCAGATCAGAAAAAGGCTAAAATAACATTCCTCTAATCGGCGACCTACTTAATTAGCACCTACGGTTAAGTAGGTGAGCTCAACAGTTTCATAACCTAGCCAAACAAAAGGGATTTTTTTGGCAATCATACTATTTATTAGGTCCATTCCTTCCAGTCCTTGTCTACATGGTCCTGAGCCCATTTAATAGCTGCTCGAGCAGCTTGTGGACCTCCAGGCAATTCCCTTTCATTGAGAGTATCTGCCATGTCGATGAAGGGTATGACCAAGAGTGTTCCGGGTCCTCCATACTCACTGCGCAAGAACGTCCCGAAGATCTGTCAAGAATCACAAATGGCACAAAACAAAAACAGTCAACTCCTTAAGAGTTTTGCCAAGATAGACAACTGACTTGAGAAGCCAAAAACTCGGAAAAAGAAGGTCTCGATCGGAGCTGCTAATTGGTAAAATGAAAACTCCCCCTCTCTCATTTTCTAACCATACTAACTTTTTGCTAAATTTTCTACATAGGTTTAAACCGAGAACCACATCATTGCAAATACCATTTTTTCTAACCAGGCATATTCATCTGACACTAAAAATTATTAGATCATATGTAAACAAGCTCAAATCTTTTAAAGACTAGATGATGGTTCACTGCCATGCCCTTGATTCTCTGTGCATTTGCTAGTCACATTTCAGAAATAGTTCACCAAATTTGATTTCCTTAAGTGGGTTTCAACTATAGAAGGAGAGATGGGAACACTAATTAAAACACCACAATTCAAGATAATCTTACATAGACATGTGTATAAATCCAGATACCTCAGTGCAGATTCCGACGATCTCATCAACGGAGTCTTCAAAAAGATCCCTCTTGGATAGTTTATTTAGCATATGGTCCCTAAATTTCTCAGTCTCCTGTATCACCCATCAATTAAGTTCAATCATCCATCACAATTGAGTAAAAAAAAGGTAGAAGAAGAGGGGAATCAGCTCACAGCTTCGGCGAAATCGGGTATTGGATCCGGGAACTTATACTCGGAAGCTCTACAGACAAACCCTCTCCGAGAAAAATCCGTCAATTTGGTTCTTCTAAGAAACTGGGTCGATTTGATTGCGGCTGGCGAAGAGAGAACTGGAAGAGCGAAACGGAAGGACGAAGACGTAGAAGAAGTAGAGATAAAGGAAGATGAATGGAATCGAAGCCGAGAAGAGAAAAGAGCTTCGTGTAAAGAAGCCATTAGTAACGGTTTGGCTTCACTATCGAACCTTATCTGTTCGGGCATTACCAAGAAGAAGTTAGCGAGGTTACAATATTGGTAATAAAAAAAAAGTTGAGGGTGAAAATATAATAAATTAAAAGTTTGAGGATGAAATAAGGAAACAAAAAGCTGATCGCTACTAAAAGTTTACGGGAAAAAAAAAAGTGGACCTGTCAGACAACCGTGCGACCACCCTAGCTAGGTCAAGACTAGACTAGGTAGCGATCATCTACAGCGCAGAGACTCCGAAGAGAATCGTAGCCGTCAATCACACTCAAGTCGCACGGCCATGATTCATCAACCAGGTTTAAGGGCCGTCTCCTTAGAAATCGAGGATACAGAGGTACAAACCTATAGAACAGATCCTGTTCAAGTAAGGTCGTGACCAATGATGCTTTTTGCCCATATATAAACAACCTATTTTTACTCTGTGTTTCCGATGTGGGACTCTTGTTTCCCCACTTTATATTATACACCCTTTTTATGACACGTGTAAAGTACTTATTTAGACTTAAGGTCAATTAAATTGACCCAAAAATTAAGGTAAATTAAATTGAAGTGATCACAAAAAGCGTCAATAGGAAAAGCAAAAAATTAAACTGAAATCTATTTCGTAAGATAGAAATATGAGATCAATATTTTCAGTAACCTTATTAAATTGCATTTATATCATAAGTAAACTGTCCATAGACAAAAGGAAACCGATTACTTACAGAACATATTCATAAGTAGCAAATTGAAAAAGATTTGTTATGGCAGCAAGATAGCAACAACCAAAGGTTGACCTAGAGATTCCTCTCGTGTGGCTCGAGCCAAGGAAACCCCAGGAAGTCGAAAACTTGTTTCTCCGTCGAAAGTTTCAGGCTTGCACTTGCTCTACCACCCTGACAAAGAATCATAATCATCACAGGTTCTAAATAATCACTCAATTCACTTTCAAAATATATATATTACTAATTCTATTTTCTCCCTTACCCGGTTACCACTTGAGCTGTGAGTAGCAGGGAATAGTCCAGTGTCATCGAGTCGATATCCTTTGGATTCTGCTATCAATCTCAGCCTGCAGTTTCCATGATATATCAATAGGGATGTATGTGTATTTGGTGACATGTATATGTATTATCTTGTTCATACCTTCTGTTCAACACGTCGTTCCCTGTCCATGCTATGAGGCCGAATGCATAGATATCCCTTGGATAAACCTGTGGAAAGAGAGAAGTTATTGAATGATTTCTCAGATGATGATCCATCATTTGCAATGGTCAATCGAGAATCCAGTATTAGAAGAGAGTAGCCTAGACACAACTGAATCAATCATGGCCAATGGATCTAAATATGTTGTCGCTTTTTGTTTGATTAACCCAAGTTAGAGCTGTTTGATTTCAGCATTACTTTAAAATCAATACGGCGCCGGAGATCCTGCCCAGGATAAGTGCACAGACCAAAATATGTGTCAACCCCTGAATCAGTACCCTGCACGATAAGAGCCAATCATTGAAGAGAACTGTGGTTGAACAAGGCATTTTGGTAACACAACATTCTGGGAGAACAGATTTTTATCTAATACTAAAAGAGATCATTTTCTACGATAAATGAAACGACTGAAATCATGTGCTTTTGATGATTTACCAACCAGATGCAGAAGAAAATGGAATGATGATTTACCAACCAGATGCAGAAGAAACTGGAAAAATTCAAAGTTACCTCTTCACTGTGGGTGCTGAAGATGAGATCTTCTCTAAGAAAGTTGATTTCCTTCAAACGCTTTACAAACTTTGTCAATAAGCCTTTGTGACTGGTCAGGACAATAAGCAAAGACTGGTTGTTAGTAAATTTTGCTACTGGAAACCAGAAGATGCGAAAAAGATATTTAAAAACTAAAGCAAAGAAGAAGAAAAAAGAGGATTTGTATGTACCTTTGTCCATCAGGATGTGTGATAACGATATCTAGATCTCCACAAGTAGCCTTCCCACGTCTATATGATCCTCCACATACAATATTCACCTGCGGGGAAGGTGTCCAAATGCCATTGTTAGGATTCCGTTAAAATTTGTACATCCAAATACGGAGCAAATCGATAAACTGAAAAGTTCATACACCAGGCAGAATTTCCACTCCTACTCTCTGTAGAAGTTGTTCCATCTCTTGCACCTACAACACAGGAAGTGAGAAAACATGAAGGATAAAACTACATCAAGGATAGAAAAGACAAACAAAATTCACGTCGAAGTCTAAGAATCACACCTCGTGACGTGGAATCCTTGTTCTAATATCATCAAAATATTTCAACCCCAACCTCTGTGCATGCGTTAGAGAATCCTCGTTCTTCAAGTCTTCTAGTGTCCGATGTCCTTTCTCATATAGCTTGAGTGCAGTTGCAGGACCAATACCCCAAACCTCCCCAAACAAACTGATTGTACGTACCTTCAATCAAAGTAAGGAAACATTCAAAGTGGTAAACAACTAACGAAGGAAAAGTATCAGACATCGATTCTGAAGCTCCAGGTCATTCACAGTATTTTCTTAAGGGAATATAGAACAAGAAAGAAAAGAAAATGGCCTCTACATGTGAGCTCATATTTTACTGAAAATGAAAAATGGTAGAATAACTTTAAGTTTAGCCGAGGACTTCAAAATTACCTTCTCATCTGTTTCAAAGTGTTCCAACTTGGACAACTTCCCTGTTGTCACGATCTCTTGAATCTGCCAAATTCAGGTAGAAAAATATAGTTATGTTCTCACAGAAATACATAACTTTAGTGCTTGCCAAAATCTTATCAAACAAATTCACAATGAAGCCTTTCACAAGATATGTAGCGCAATGCCCAATAATTACAAAAGTTATCAAAGATACAAAAGCTCAGAACTAGAGCAGCTGAAAAACTTGGACGTACCACAAGCATTAAAGGGTAAGTGTATGCAGTTTTGACAACCACCCACTCACAAACAAATACAGGATATTGAACTCATTTCTTCACTCACATGATCTCTCATTGACTTTCCAATTGCAGGGAGGTGTTTGAGCTGATCAACGCTTTCAATCTTAGTGGGGAGCTTTTCAATGACCGGGATAGCTTTGTAATAGCTAAAGGACCGCCTATCATCACCCAAAGCTTTCAAAAGAAAAAAAGAAGAAGTTAAATTACATAAAGTTCTTTAAAGAACAGTATACAGAAAAAAACACCAGAGATCGTACCTCTATATATGTTTATTAGCTTTCCAAATATCTCAGTGATGTTTCTGTTCAAATCGGGTGGTTTGTACACCGATGTGGACTATGAATCAAAAGAAGATCAATAAGAACTTCCAATTGCAACAACATTCCTGCTGAGAGAGCAGAAATAGCAAACAGCATCTATTCTCATATACTTAACTTCCTAAAAACCAAAAACGACAAGTCAGCCAGGCTAACCTCTGATTGTGGACTAGTGGGAGTCTCTGCAATGCCTTCTCCAGGACTAGCACTAGTCGAGGGAACACTGCAAGTTGTAGGTGAATCCGGTGATCCTTGTGTATTGATTTGGCTTTCTAAGCCTACAACATCACCAGCATCAGGGGAATATCGAGTTCGTTTTTTTGTTGATGGTTGATTCTCACTAACACTATCTTCAGGCAAAGACTTGTTCAGATCTTCAGTTTCTTCTGAGACAACTTTGAGAACATACAAGTCTTCATTAGCCTTTTCTCCTGCAGTTAAGCTATCTTCTAACCATTGGTAAAGCAGAAGGTGCTGCAAGAACCAATATATAGAAAGAAATAACTCTTCTTTTCCCTACAGTCTCTTCCATCTTGCAGATAAATACTATGCACGACCAAATGACAACAGAAATAACAGGTAAACAATAAAGGCTACAGAAGAGTAAAGCAATAAGGAAACATAAAAAATGTTGATACTTTTATATTAGACCCGGTTTCAGACTAATTCATCAGAAGAAAAATGGCACTGCGCTCAATAAAGAGCAACAAGGGAGAAAGAAACCAAAACTGAACACTAGAACTGTCTCAAGGAAAGATCAGAAATGGTAAATACCAATGTTCAACATAAGCATTGAACTCTTTGCCTATAACCACTATAATCGTCAAAACATCTCATGAGAAACACACAATAGATGTAGTTATAAAACATTGCCTTTTGATGATGAATTTCATGTTCTAGTAGCGCAAAAAGTGCAGAAAGCTGAAACAAAAGAAAAAGGAAAGAAAAGAAAACCCAACTCACTCCTCTAAATTCCGACAGAAGTTGTTTCCCAAATTTCTCGAGAAGAGCTTCGGGATTCATGGCAAGAACATGAGTGACTTTCTTCGCTAACCGATTTTCCTCGATCACTGCTCCCATTTGAACCAGCTTTTGCCTCCAGATCTTCACTCAAAAGAGAAAGAAAAAGAAAAATGAGCATATAGCATGTAACAAGCAGAAAAAGAAGTAATTGTCGAAAATGGTGAAGCAAAAACAAGACACTGAGCAATTTGTTTTTTTTTCCGAGTAAAACCTCTAATCGACGACGCTGGACTCCAGTTTGCACCATAAAAACTACAATTCCGGCGAACATTCCCTCCGGGTCCGGAGACGGCGACCGGTTTCTCCCTCGCTTTGGCGCCATTTTCTTGCTCTTTACTCGTAAACTCTCTCGGTAGTATTCCCAATGCGCTACAAAACGGAACAGCAAATTTTGTTCGAAGCAGGAGTAACCCCATTACGCTCGTTTCAACGAACCGAATAGAAACCAGACCGGGGAAATCTGTTCTAAACCGGATTTTATCACGAGAACAAAACCGTAGGCTAATTATTGGTAATCAACTCAATTTTCCTTATTTCATTTGGGTATTGATGATATTCTCCAATTCAAAACCGGATATAAACCAGATTGACACTATAAAAACCGGATATAATCAATAAATTTCGCAAACGTAAATACTTGAAGCCCTATACCAACTTAAAACGGCATCGTTTTTCGATGAAACATTTCTTTGAAATAAAAATGAATCTTTACCGTAAACCAACAAAAAGAAAAAATTCTAGTCCCCCGCTTGAGCTTGAAGCATTCCAACACCTCTCATAAAGAATGAGGTAAGACAACAACTAAAGGTGCAAAATTACAAATCTTTCACTTCAATCTCTCTCTAGAAGAAAATTTCTACTTCCTTTTCAGTCATCTCAAGAACATGGTCTCTAGCGTCCGTGAGCGCGCTCTGGATAAAAACAAAGGGTCAATTCTCAGCAACATTAACAAGGGACCTGGAAGGAGATATGTTCTTCTTACCTGTCCAAACTTGGTGATGAAGTTGTTCCCGAGGTTTATAGATGTAACCGTGACATCTTCATTGGCCTTTAGAGCTTGAGCAATGGCGAATGCCCCATCATCCTGCATATGAGGCAGAATAATAAGATCTAGCGGTTTACAACGTTTAAAACAAGAAACAGTGTTGAAGAACAGAGTATTTTCTTTTTACCCGTATTTCATTGAATCCTAGATCCACGGATGTCAGAGCTTCATTAACTACTTTTAAGCTCCGAGCTAAGCAGGAAGCGCCCTGAAAATAACGTATCATATAGTACATTATGAAAAGACCATTTGGTAGATATATTGTAAGTACCATATAATTCAAGCTGAATACTGATAAAATCTGTCTGCAGGAACCTCATCTCTAAGTCCATTTGCCCGCAAGTCCAAAACTGAGATCGTGTTGTTATATCTCAACATGTCTGCAACGTATTCAGCACCCTTAGCAGCTATCTGCAGGACATAGGAATGAATGCGAACAATGTTAAAACAAAATAAGCAATCGTGATGAAATATTTTTTAATAGATAAAGAGTTATGGACTGGCTTTACCTGGCACCAACCAAGTTTGAGCGTCTTTACATTTCCATGGAACTTGAGAATCTCGGATAATGCTTTAGCTCCGTCAGGTCCTATGGGATTATAACCAACCTCTAACTGAGGAAATAATGAGACTAACAGTGTCATTATCTTCCAAGTTATAAGAACACAAGGAAATAAAGATGAAAAATATTTTATGGCACTGACCGTTGTAATAATTGCATTATCCTTCAGAGCTTGAGCTATAGCATTAACTCCCTCCGCGTGGATGTTATTTCCACCCTATTTTACAAAAAACACATTAGCATCCACAAATAGCTCGATTTGGACGCAACGTAAAACTTATGGAGGCTGAAGAAGAAGATGGCACTTCTCACCATGTCAATGGTTGCAATTGAACGGTTTTGCTTAAGAGCATCTGCAACCTTTCCAGCTCCCTAAAACCATTGATAAATCATTAAGATAGACAACAGAGTATAAAGGAACATGGTTTTCCAAAATTAAAGAAGCAATTCACACGATCCAGCTCCATTGTTATGCATTGGATTTGTAATAGTACCTCATCGCCTATATCATTCATGTACAGGTTCAACCAAACCAAGCTCTTGCTTCTCTTGATGTATTCTGCAACATAGAAGGCACCCTTTGCGGTGATGGAGTTGTTACCGAGGTCTAGCAGAGCCAGTTTCCCTGCACAAAAATTTGCATCTCAGCCTAACAACAGAATTCTTCAGTAGAGATAAGAAAGACTTAATTTTGACATATGAAGAGTTTTCTATTGAGACTTCTCAAAGAAAAACCTTTATGGGAAGATAGACCAGCCATCAAAGCCCGAATCCCTTCATCCCCAATAGAGTTTCCATGCAAATGAAGTTCCTGCAAGTAGAATGGCCAAGGGCTTAAACGGATTAACTCTTGAAGACATAGATACCCCGGGAATCACCTTTAATGCATCATAGAAAGAGAAATGAGGAGTATGTGTACCCGTAAAGACTTGTTACCCTCAAGCCCTTTAGCTAAAGCATTGGCACCCAAAGCACCACCGTAGTTTCCACTGAAACAGATTACCCATGAAACAGTATGTCAGGGATATAAAATATACAGACCAAAACAAAAAAATAAGAAAGACAAAAATAAACCATCCATCTACGATCCTAAACTCACTTGAGATGTAAATTTCGAATTGTATTATTCTCAAGAAGAGCTCCAGCAAGACCTGTGAATCCCTACCTCCATTTCAAAAGAAAAAGGGGGAGAAGACACACCAGATTCAATTCATAAACCTGGGTGCTTAATTCCGCGATATAAAGGTGCACCACATGAATAGAAAGACTTACAGAATAGTCGATCATGTTATTATTCAGCTCAATAACTCTCAAGGTTGAATTTCTCTTCAACAATTCTGCAATTTCCTTCGCACCCTGCACAGGAAAATTGGAGCTACTTGGAGCATGAAATTGATTTAAAGCATTTTGGCTAACTAAGGAGCTTGAAGATCATGTAAATTACAGCATCTGCTTAGACAAACCTCGTCTCCTAAATCAGTACTGTTCAGCTGAAGTATCTCGATGCCAGAATTTTCCATCAATGTAGCACATAAAGTCTGTCATTACAAGACAAAATGAAAGGAAACCATATCTCAGAAAGAAATATACACCTAGAGAATAAGCTCCGTGTGATTTTTTGGAGCTAGAGATATTGGCAGAAACCGATGTATTCTCCTCTCTTATTTAAATTGAGGAATTTTTTACCATCAGACATCGGGAAAAGAAATTTAATGCTAGTACATCATATTTCCACTAACCTTAGCTCCTTCATCACCGATAGGATTTCCAGAGAGGTTAAGAACCTTCAACATAATATTTGATTGAAGAACACCATCAAAGGCTTTAACTCCTGCAGCTGTAATTCTATTTGCAGAAAAACTGACTTCCTCTACAGTCTGAAACACAATATAGGTATAATTACTCCATCAACATAAGAAGATCAGGGCTCTAATGAGTTGGCAGATAACAGATGTGAAAGAGAGGGAGAGATTTAACCTGATTATACCCAAGGCTTTCAGCAAGAAAGAATAGTCCTTCATCTCCAAAGTTGCATCCTGCAGCATAATACTCAAAGGTGAGCTACATCCAATATCATGAACTTCAACCATATCTCTTAATACAAAACCAGAGATTGCACTATCCACTACAATTGCTGTACCCAGTAAGGGTACAGCCCACATTAAACGAAGAGGATGAGGAATCTAAATGAGCCATAAGTAATGTAATAATAGTTTACATCATTCAATGCACCTGACATGTCAACACTTCTGAACGACCTGAGTTCTTTTGCGAATTCATTAAGCCTTTGCTTGGCCTCCCTATCAACCTTTGCAGCAAATCCCTGAAACAAATTTGCACCAGCCCCGATTGACCATTTCACTCCCTGTGTAGAAGATTTGCTTTCTCCAGCAGAAGTCTTTGGAGACTTTGGCGACATGAACTTCTCAACCACTTTCCACAAAACTGTAAGCTGAATACACAAATTAGTATCGACGATTATGGAAAATATGAGAACAGAAGAAGACATTCATCATCTCAGCAGGACCATTAAAAAACAAAACTTTATATGCTCCATCCTCGATCACTAGATGCCAACACAATCTGCGTACCGAAAGTGACGACAACAAATGAGCCCACGGGCAAGACGGAAGACGCAATCTGCTGCACTTTAGCATTAGGAAAACCACTAGCCGCTTGTGACTCCTTATAAGCCCTACGCCTCGAGCCTCCCTCCGCTCTGATCGCCGGAAGTCGCGGACTTCGGTGAAGGAACACCACCGGAGAAACGAACAACCGGTGGCTAGAAACGGGCCCACCCAACAATTCGAACCGCAGCCCACTCCTCCATTGGGGAAACCCGGAAGAAGCCTTCAAATTCCAAAGAAAAAAATAGGAATTAGAAGCCAAAGTAATTGAAAGAGAAAACGGATTACTAGTAGAACATACCTTCGGGAGAGAATGGAGATAGAGAGAGCTGGTGGAAGAGGACGCCATAAAGAGCGGTTTAAATATGCATAGAGGCGCGAAAATCGCACTGTGAGAACCCACCTCTGAAGAAGAAGAAGAAAGAAGAGGAGACTGAAGCGGCGAATTGAAGAAGAAGAGAAGAGAGAAAGATGATGAAGATGAAGTCTGTTTCCTTGGCGCTATGCGTGTGCCTTTAGGTTCGGGTATAACCCAACTCCCCACCGGGTCAAAATCGGGTTTAAAATTTAGGACCCGATTGAGACAGGATTCAAATGATACAATCCCTTAAATTGAAAACGAAAACATGTGGACTTGAAATTATTAAAGCGAGAATAGATTTTTCTTCAGCTGGGCTCGGCGATGATTCATTGCTTTATCGTGAATTTTTATTTCCCAAATTATGAAACGAAATGATTCAGTGCTTAATCTCCCAATAAGAGTTTTATTTTTCTTTCGGGGTTGATTCGCTTCTTATATAGAAATAATCAGAAAGTATCGATTTGTTCCTCGTGCAAGTTTTTCGTTATGCTTGTACAATTCAAGTAAATAAAAATCGACAACTTGCTGCTTCTACAGGCCTCTACGAGCCGGTCATGTTCCCCTAGCAAGACTTCCAGCGAACATTTCTTTGTACCGTTGCACTTCTTCATGTTTCTGTCATTTCACAAGATAAACAATTCAAATGCTTTCTATGGATGAAATTAGAGAGCTATATGTACTGTACCAATTCCTTGAACAAATGTTGAGGGGTGCCTATCCTGTGGTTACGAGGCAGAATCTCCCAAGGTCTACTTGCTTGTAATACCTCTCCTCTCTCCTCAGACAAGGAAAATTGTGGAGGCAAATTTAGCTGTTTAAACACCTACAAAAATGCAAGAGAATCACGCTTCTTGGCATTCTTCCAAAAACTATATAGATAGATATCAATGTTTCCGAAACAATCACCTCACGAGAAAAGGATGGCATGAAAGGTTCTAACAACCGTGCAACAAGGTGTACTAAACCAGCAGCCGTTCTTATAACAACTGCACGACAAGGTTTATCTTCCTTGTCAAGTCTCCACATTTGGTTTTCCTACACACAGCAAAGTCGGTTACATTTGAACAGCCAATAAAGCTAATATATAGTTTTGATACAACTACCGTCAAGTATCCGTTCCCTTCACCCGAAATGAGCATTGCAGATTTCAGCCCCTGCTTGAGCTTAACCTGCATCAAATGAACTCAAGGGATTTATTAACAACACAAGAGAAACCAACTAAGATAGTGATACCAACAGAAATGTTAAACCGGTTTTATACAAGATCAAATTGGGATTACTGAGGCTTTCCCTTACAAGAACCACCAAATTCACGATAAAAAAAAAACAACTTTTCCTAAGACATCTTATATAGATAGAGAGTTAAAAACTCATAACTTGAAAGTAACCACAATAAAACTCCAGTTAGTTTATAACAACTTAGTAAAAGGTAATAAAGCCTGAATTTGACTACTTCTTTAGATAGCCATATCAGACCAAAGTTCATATGATATTATTCCTCACCTTTTCCATGGCTTTGACATACTCCGCCACCAATCCTCCAACCTTTTGCCCCAGTAATTTCGTTCGACGATGAGATTCAGCACCAGGAGCATCAGGAATGACAGACCCATAACCTTCACATCAGTTATATAGTAAGGCAAGGGAAACATCAGAGACATACATGCAAAAGTCTTGGCCCAGTTGTCAAGAGTATCACTAAGCCGCTAACCAGAATTCTAGCAAGTTTTTCGTATCGTATCCAAGTGTTCTTACTGTTTCTAAGGGGAACTCAATATATATTTATAGGCACTTGATCTTTAGGTATGTGTTCTACGATCAGTTGATCATTCCACGCCCATACTACTTTACAACAAGAGGAATCTTATCAGAGAGCGTTATACCAGCTCAGCAGAATAATACTGTTGACTCTTGCCAGCCAGATGCATCTTATATCATTCTAGACTACCATTTTTCTTCCAAAACAAAAACTTGAAAAACCTAAGTCACATAATCACAAGCTAACTTGCACACACCAACTGGCTGGCCTCAATAAAAGAGTACAACACATCCCATATTTCAAATTGGATATGTCAATCAAAATTGTCATCTACAGCTACCACCCAATACTTAAATTTGGATAGAAATAACCAACCTGCAGGCCCAGGCTTTGCTATAAAACTCAGAACTCGACTAACAAAGTTTCCCAGGTTGCTCAGCAACTTGTTATTCAGATTTGATTGCAAATCGTTCCATTCAAATGATGTGTCAGACACCTAGATGGCCAATCACCAGAACCAATCAGTGTTGGTGACATTTACACACTTATACATGCAATTGATGGATGAGGAAAAAAATGTTTCCATTTTGTAGCAGAAATCAGTTACCTCAGGCCTGTTGGCCAGCAAGTAGTATCTCCATACCTCGACAGGGATATTTGTATCTTTTACATCATTACCAAACACACCAACACCTTCACTCTTGGAGAACTTACCTGAAAATCCATACAAATACATTTCTATAAATGGCAGAATACGCAAAAGCAAACAAAAAATTGTTTAAAATAAAATCAGTCAGCTACTCTAAGTCTTAATGGAAGCCATGGTGAAACATCAACTGACCCCCTTCGTAATTTAAATATTCAGTCACACTGATTGTCTTCATCAGCGTCCAATTTTCCCCAGTTCCAACCTGCACAGAGGGAAACATCACCTGCATACCAACAAATTGACAGTTGAAACAAACAGTCAGATTTACAAATATAAACCTTTCGTAAGGAGACCTTGAGGATAGCTTCAGAAAAGACAAAGAGAACAAATATGAAAATATACATCACATCCAATAAAACAGTCTGAAGATCGAAGAAGCGATCACCGGAATACCTAATTTTATATGCACTACCGAATAGCAATGGTTTCAAGAACTAAAGATGCCAAAAACATAACCCTAGGACTGGCACAATTCTTGATCCCAATCCCAAAAACATAGCCGGATATGCAGCACACTTGGTCTGTCTCTCCAGCAGAGGGGAAAGAGAAAACGGATAAGGTGAATGATTGAAAAGCAATCGGAAATATGATAAAATTCAAACCGGGTGACTTATATAATGCCTAAGATGATGCCAGGAAATCCTGACGAGCATATAAATTAATTTCACATAGGAAATTTATAACAAGGATTTCAGAAAAATCAAAGCTCAAAAATATCAGAAGCATGTGTCTTCAAAGATATTTAAAACAGAAACAAGTCTTGGTCAACTGGAAATCGAGGAAAAGGCAGGTAAGAAAGAGGAAATAACTAAAACCATTGGAACAAGTCATTCTGAAATGTTATATACTCACAGTGTGAAATGGCACATTGTCTTTCCCCATAAACTGATAAAGCTCCACATTCTTAGGATTCTTCCACCACTTCTCCCATTCAGATGTGTAGCACGACGTTATTGAGACGTATCCAATAGGAGCATCAAACCAAACGTAGAATTCCTATATTTAACCACGATTCGAATTACTAGTTGATGTTAAATATATATGTATGTATGTTTATGAGATTGGCTGGCAGTGATGTTCCTACTCTATCCTTATATTTCTCATCTGGGGCAGGAATTTCCCATTTAAGATTCCTTGCAATGCATCTCTTTTTAAGTCTATCCATAAAGAATATCATTGTGGTTTCAATAGCATTTTTACTCCAAGATCCAGTAACAGATGTGTCGTTAATATAGTCTAAAATCTTATATTGCAGCGACGGACAGTAAACAACCAGGCGGTCTGTGTCGCGAATTTGGGGCGTTGTTTGACAGACCTGATTGAGGAAAAAACAAAAAAAAACATAAGTATTCACAGTAATTACAATAACAGACCGTAGTCCTGCACCTTTAAGAGAAGGCCAAATCAACAAAAATAGTGAATTTATCATCTATCCTGAAGAAAGCTTTGAGTCAGGCAAATAAGATAGGAAGAAAAACGAAGCATGCACAGGACAAACAAAATCAGCTAGCCATCACCAGTGATATATATATATATATATATTATAAACATATGTACTGTCACAGAGCACTATAATTGCATGATAACTTGCCAGGTGTTTCAACATAAAAGTTAACTAGATAGCTCTACAGTAGAAAGTATTTCACACCCAAGATCTTTTTCATAAACAACAGAACCATAATGGGATGATGGCCATGAAGGGGAGAAGCATAGCTCACCTTGCACCTCGGATCTTTGAGTTCAGTAGGACTCAGGAGCTTTCTACAATATCCGCACTGATCACCACGAGCAGAACCATTATGACATCCTTCAAATGGACAGGAACCCTCAACAAGCCGATCAGCTAAGAACTTCTCGCACGTACCACAGAAAAGCTGAAGACACGATGGGCCACAATTATAGACTTGAACTGGTGTAGATCCTACTACTAAAGAAGAACATAGGGATGCGATCGAATAAGGCTAGCAGGCATAATTTTGAGTAAAAGCATTCACCTGCTGCAAGGTTTCCTCTAAGACACACTTGTTTTCCCACAACTTGTTGAAAATTGCTTGGCACACTTGTGTGTGTTGTGGGGTTGAAGTTCGCCCAAAATAGTCAAAACCGATATCAAACCAGTCATAAATTTCTTTATGAATGGCATGGTACCTAAATGCACAAAAAAAAAGGGAAAGAAACTCTCAAAACTATTCCTGGAAACCTGTGGAAAACTTATGTACAATATATGTCTGTCGCTTAAGTTGAACAAGGATATACAATTAAGATTCAGATAAATTATATATACTTCAAGCCAGCAGACGCAACAACACTAGAACCACAAAAATAGAAACATTACTTGTCACAGATTTCCTTGGGGGTGCCATTCTCCTCAAGAGATCTGGTCTCAGTTGCAGTCCCATAGTCATCGGTCCCGCATATATATATAGCATTATAGCCACGGAGACGACAGTATCTAGCATACACATCAGCGCTCAGAACACCTGTACACACACAATAACATCAGCAAGAAACCTGAATATAGCCATCCTCAAAGGCACAGAGAATAAGAAAACCGTGCAATTCCATCATATATTAATCAGTTTTAAAGTTTGCATCAGCTTCTGGAAATTGAAATTCAAATTCAGATTATGATGATTTCAAAGCTATACTGATTTCTGCATCTAAACAAAACAAATTTGGCAGTTTAGAAAAGGACTTCATGTGGGTCTAAAACAGAATTCACAAACAAACACACGACACACGACTACATGCAATCAGATTATGGAAAGAGAAGAAGAAGAAGGATTCAATTATACATCCAATGATGTTTCCGAGATGAGGGACGTTGTTGACGTAAGGCAGAGCACTGGTGATTAGTATATTTCTTTTGCCCGGGATCGGCAACTTGGGGCCGCTCTTGCCGTCCTCCATCGTTAAACAACTAGAGCACAATCTAGTAATTAGGGTTTTCGGAAACGAAAGAGAGAGATGAATCAGTTTCTCCAAGACTCGGAAACAAAAGAGAGAAAGATGTATCGGAGATTTATGCATATTCAATATTGATTACACATCACCAATATATATATAGTGGGAGGAGACCACGCTTACGGTTTCATAACCACCGTATAGGGTTACAAATTTTTCTTAACCTTAACTTTAACTATTTAATATAGATTTAAAACGGTTATGATTAATATGGCTACGGTTAAATACGATTATAGTTATTTAATGACTATAATATGGTTAAAATTAGTGATATAGCCATAAATTTATTTAATTTCTGTCAAAAAGTTTTAGACAATAATAAATCGACCAAAATTTCTATGATAATATAAAACTAAAATNTCGGTTACCAAACGGTTATTAATTTTGATAACCATACCGAACCGAACCGAATGGTAACCGAACCGAAACCGAACCGAAAACTGTTACTAACCGAATGGATAGTAAAATACATAACCGAACGTAACCGAAAACCGAAATAACCGAACCGAACCGAACCGAATAACCATTTGCCCAGGCCTAGTTTTTAACTTGAAAATGTTTATTTAATTCCTCAATTATTTGCAATCGGCATGCCGTCTCCTCAACTATCGTATGCGCAGAATAATTCTTAGATTCGTAGTTGATTTCGCAAAATCATGATAAAAATAGTTAACCATTAACTTTGAAATGGTGAAACGTTAAATCTATTTTTCCGACGCTCAATTAGTTCTCTAACTATTTATAATCGACATATTAAATCTCAAACTATTGCATGCGAAAAATAACTATTCAATTCGTGCTTAATTTTACAAAATCGTGATAAAAATAGTGTCTAGCGTTGGCAAGAAGTTTGTTTCCTTGGCGCTATGCGTGTGCCTTTAGGTTCGGGTATAACCCAACTCCCCACCGGGTCAAAATCGGGTTTAAAATTTAGGACCCGATTGGGACAGGATTCAAATGATACAATCCCTTAAATTGAAAACGAAAAACATGTGGACTTGAAATTATTAAAGCGAGAATAGATTTTTCTTCTTCTTCCTGGTCTTCTTCTTAGAAAGGACGTTTCAGAGCAGAAAATCCCTCCTCCTCCTCAGCTCGGCGATTCTATTCCGGGATGATGGCGTTCGCTGGAATCACGACTTCAAATCCAACTTTTCTTCAGCTAAGGATTTCTAACACAAGTTTACGTTCTGTGTTTCCATGTAATTCGATTTCGTTTCCTCGTTCGTCATACGTGAATCTCAGTCGGAGAAACCGCCTCTATGTTCGATCCAGTTCAGTTCCAGGTTCGAGTTGATTCACGAAATCACTCTGCTTTATCTTCCAATAAGATTTTATTTTTTCAAATTTCTGGGTTGTAATTGCTTTGATTCGCTTCTTAATTTCTTATATAGAAATAATCACAAAGTATCGATTTATTCTCCTGCAAGTTCTTCGTTATGCTTTTACACTCCTCTAGGGATCTGGCAAATGGTCCTCGTGAGAATTTTGATTTGCGTGTAATTTGGTTTGTGTGTTTCACGAGAACTCTTGATACCAAGCCAAAATAGGGCATGCTTGACTTGAGGTTGCCTATTTCTACATAAGGCCCATGCGGACTTGACGTCACTGACTTCTGCTCTAGTTTGGTTTGTGTGTTTTACGAGAGGCTTTCTGAATTTCTCAGTGGCACCTGCAATGGAAGGACTGAAGCCGGCCATATCCCTGACGGATAATGCACTTAAGCATCTGAATAAGATGAGATCAGAACGCGGGGAAGATTTGTGCTTGAGAATTGGTGTCAAACAGGGAGGATGCTCGGGGATGTCTTACACGATGGACTTTGAGAACAGAGCCAACGCAAGACCAGACGATTCTACCATTGAATACCAAGGATTCGCTATAGGTAACTATTTCGGTTTCTTCCCTTGCTTTATTTTGGATAATCCTTCCATTCTGATGCAATAAGGTCTAAGAGTAAGCTCAGTAAGTTGTTTGATGATGTAGACTCGCCTTGTTACATATGAATGTCTGCTTTGGTGTACTGAATCATGCATCCAAATTAAAAGTGCTGAGCTTGTTCGGTAACATTCATAAGATGAAGTTCTTGGCTAATCTTTTTTTGACCCCATAGTTTTAGACGGGGGGTTCAAGTAGATGGTTGGTAGATTCTTCTGATGTGCAGCTTGAATCCATTAATATCATCAGACTAATATTAGCTGCGGTGTTGAAGTCTGCACACTTGTCTTTTAAACTGATTCTTCTTCTGAGACTTCAAGTCTATTGTTGTTTGCAGTCAAGTGTTTTTATACATCTGGAAAATGAAAGCTCATAATTTTTCTTCTGCACACATTTCGTTTTTTTTTGCAGTTTGTGATCCGAAGAGCATGCTCTTCCTTTTCGGAATGCAGCTTGATTACAGCGATGCTTTAATCGGTGGAGGCTTCTCTTTCTCGAACCCTAATGCTACACAAACCTGTGGATGTGGGAAGTCTTTTGCTGCCGAGATGTGAAACAGTTTGACATATTTCAGTAATGATATATGTAGTTATAGACTTATAGTTGATGAAACATTTTGTAATTTGTATTATGGCTGTAGAATGCCCCAGCAGAATCAGAAACATTCTAAGCAATTTCATCTGTGATGATCACACCAAAATTACACAATAAATATTCAAATTCAACAAAACAAATGATCAAAAATTTCTGGTCAGTGTTACACATTAGATCCACATCAAGCTCTTCTCTTCTTGTTGAATCTGGAGGATTGCTTATCATTGCCTCTCTTTTTGGTAGATTTATCAAAACCACTTGGCTTTACCTTGTTATCAGATTTGGTGGTCTCGATACTGATGACACCACTTGAAGAGATCTTGGACTTTTGCAAAGCCTCAGCTTCTTTGTCCCCAATAGCATATTGTTCAAGCAGCTCAGGATCCAATTCTATCTTTGCCCTCATTTGTTCCTTTAAATCAAATGATGAAGTGTGAATGACTTTTCGACCTTACATGGAAATCAAAACAAAATAGACGCATGAAGAGAAGTGAATACCTCGACTTCTTTTGCCGCTTCCCTGAGATCTTCGTCTACCGATACATTGTGAGGTTCAAGCACTCTCTGCAACCAAAAGTCACCATGAATCATATTAATCAGATATTCGTGTATTTCTTTATGTTCAAAGAAAGGGATTATAATTACTGAGCAAAGGAACATAGAAGGATTTTGTTAGTTTTGCTATCTGAACTTACTTCTTTCAACCGAGGGAAGGTGAATTCAATCTCCTTTGTTGCGATTCCATTCAAATATTTGTATAACTTCTTTGCAACCTTCAATAGAAGAGAGTGTATTTGCCCCCTCTCTAACTGCATTTGTCTCTGTAAGTGCAATGTAATGATCCAATTTAGAACATCCAGATGTGTCTACAAGTTATGTCGGATGAAACATAACGAGAGGGGTCCAAATCATTGAAGTTATCTTAAGTGTATAAATGTTATCACCTCGATGGTAGAGAAATCCGACTCCTGCAAGCCCAAGCATAGGAGCACAGATGCTTGAACATATGAAAGCGAGACCGGGAGTTTCTCGTGGAAATAATGATGTGCTAGAGTTTTGCAGAGGTCATAAACCTTGAAAAGATAAGAAAAAAACAAATAAGTACTAAACACAATAAATAAACAAATAAGTTTAAAACTTAATTTATTACTTGAGAAAAATGTGTGTGCTCATGTACATATTCCCCCAAAAAATAGAATCTGAGAAAATGAGTCTAACCAGATTGAAGTCAACAAGATTGTCAGTGTATGCTCTGAGTCTCTCCATATCATAAGGTGAAAAGATTCCACCGAGTTTCTTCAAAAATCCATTTGCTGAACTCCCGGATGAATCAACCTCTGGGAAGTTGATCTTAGGGTTTAAGACACTAGTCAAAAGAGTGACGAGAATATGATCAAATCCCCCAGAAAAGTATAATGTCGTCCTTACAGAAATGGCATGGGAAAAGAAAAGGGTTAGTGCTAACCTCATTGCAAGTTTGTAATCCATCTTCTTGAATTTATCGCTCAACAGCTTAGAGAACCTTATCCTGAAATCTGAAGAGAAGAGAAGAAGTGGCCAAAATATTAAACCAAGCATGTCATACTTGGAAGATACAGAAAAGCTCGGTTCTTGTTTAAGAATCAACAAACCTTTATAAAAGGGAGCAAAGAAGCCCAATTCATTTGACTCACTAACTTCGAACTCATCGTTGTTTAACGGTTTCAGAAGCATACATGTGTGCTCACCAGTCACAGCACTCTGATCCAACCAAATACAGAAATTGTGTTATTAGCTACTAGAAAGCCAAGAATAACCAATTCAGTAGAAGGATAGAGATATTCTCAACTGGTATCTGACTGATATAGAATGGAGCAAACTTATGTTTCCTCCAGAAACGGAAAAGGTCCAAAGTAAGACCAAAAGAGACACCGAGGTAGTGGAGTCTCTCAGGTTGTCGATCACGAAGAGGAACCAGCAAAGGTGGAAGATTGGCGCGAGGCTTTATTTGTTCCACAAGCAAAGAAACCTATGGAAAAGCAATCAAGTAAGAAGTTGAATGCATAATACAAACAAAATAAGGCACAAGGATAGGTGGAAAAACCACAAACCTTTTCAGCAGCTTCGGTAACTCTAACCGGTGAAGTCTCCACATCAAGTTCATCATCGCCTTCTGATATTGAAGCTAGCTGGCCCTCAAAATATCTGCCCATATTAATCAATTAAGTCATAATCATTAAGCATTGATCACAACTTAATGCTTACGTATGTACATTTTCATGCATTTACCTGGTCAATAGTTCAACCGCAGCAGAGCCATATCCCATCTACATAGAATGCAATCAGGAATTTGTTAATCTCTCACGGAACTTAAGAGATTAAAATATGAGATGCCTAAGCAAATTCACCTTCATGGCGTTGGGATGGACTGCTATGCGTACTATACGAGCCCCCGAAAGGGTTGGAAAGACTAGGTCCCGGAACTGTTCACAGAACTTCCATGGTATTTGATCTCCATGTGGTGAATGACCATCTCTTAAACTTTCGATGGCTGATTTCTCAGATATCTGTCCTTCAAGACAGACCTGCAAAAGTACATCACAATGTTGCTTAAGAGAAGTTATGTCCAGAATCAGTTACAAAAGAACGTCGAGATAAAAAGATTCATGATTTTACAAAAAGAAAAGAAAAATTGCTGCAAACGAACAACTAAAGCAGACGGATAGCTCCTGTTTTATTCTTTGCTAGTCCAACTAACAGTTTTTCTCCAAACAAAGCAGATAGTATGAGCCTATACCTGGACAACACATAGTATATCAGGAAGCTGGTTTTTGGACTCATCAACAGGACCTGTACCAAATAGAAATTTAAGGCAATACTCTAAATCTGGTGATTATGTCTAGCTATGAAAAGGAAGAACAGTTATATACCGAGCAGCACAAACAAATGATGAGCAGGAGCATCCGCCAGCAATTGAAGATCATTAGGAGAATTCTTGTAGTGAGAAGAGACACAAAGTGCCATCATTCGCTGTAGAATACCACTTAATGTCAAGTTGTTATTATCAAAACAAAGCTAGCAAAAAATTAGATTGTAAAATCAACTATAATTACCTGTAAAAACAGCTCACTGTCTTTGTGATAAGAAAATAGAGTGTCTCGGTTGACATAGTAGAGATCACACTGACTTGGCAGAGGATGGCTACAGATTACAGAAGAAACAGTCAAACCAGAAAAATCAGTTGGCAAGAAAGGGAAGCAAACATTGTATTATTTTTCCATTAAATCTCCATACCAGGCAGGATTTGGGAGACAATTAGCAACATCAAGGCATAGTAACCCATTGAGCCAGGATTCAATTGGATCTCCAGAAGCGTATCTAATAGACTCATTAAGTTCTATCTTCTTGAAAAGGCAACCTGGATCCAAGAAACTTCAGACAGTCAGGGTATTCCCCAAGGTAACGATTCACATCAACTAGAGAGCCAAAAAGAAAAACAATTTCTAATACTAAATTCTGAGACAATAAAGTAGGCCCTGCAAGAAAGAAACATTAGCTCTAGTAATCATGAACACCCATCCGATACAGTAATCTAAAATCACAATAGGGGTCTACTGTGCATGAAGTTTTGATAAAAATAATTTGGACGCCATTAAGGCCGGACTTGACAACAAAACCTACCTTCTTGGAAAAACACACATATATACCTCAAACCTAGGCGCTGAATTGATGGTTTACTTAAAACATAAAAGAACATTATTAAGAAAATGCTAGCAGCACTTTTTCCTTCTTAAACCAGTACGCAAGGGCAATGGAGCGATGCTTTAAGAAGATGAGCTTTTATGTTCTTAAGGATAATATTGGGATCTCTACAAAATTCTCCTGATTGTCACATGCCAAAAGTGGAAGCAAGATGTAGCAGTTAAGTACCAGAAAGAGAGCCTTCAACACCAGTAACAGGGGCTCGGCTTTGCTCTTCTAACTGTTGGAGGAGTTTCAGGGACAAAGATCTACCAGTGCCTTCGTAGCTTTGATAAAGAAAGATAAACGAAACGAAAATCAGTAGCCTGACTGACCCAAATTATAACCACAACACACATAAAAACTTTCGACATTATGGGAGTGTAAGCATAAAATCCTGTTTCACATACCCACTGACAGTAGATGATAAGAAAACTAGGTAAGGGCCAAGTAAAGACTTCACAACTGGCATAGGAATAGCTGCTGCTTCATCAATAACCAACAGCTCCACTTGTGAGAGCTTCTCGTGTTCATGCGGTTGTATATACTGCATGAAAGAACAAGAAAATGAAGCAATTTAGTGAGTGATCGACACAAACGACAGCTTATTAGAAAACCAGGAATGAACAAACCTGGATAGTTTGCCTGTGCTGCTTGAAGATATTGATCCGTACGATTGCTTTCTTGAAGTCAGGATTCACACTTCTCACAACATCATATTCAAGATGTTCCTTCAAAAACATATAGTTGAAGATAGTGTTTAGGATATTGTATGGATATCTCAATTAAACATGCAAAAAAACAAACAAAAAAGTAACTCTTTCTTCTTGTCTCGAGATAGTTCAGATCTAATTCAAATTTATGACTATCCCAACAAACAGGTAGAAAAAATTGGAAGAAACGCAACATTAAAATTCTTTTAAAATGCCTTAGATAAGTGATGCAGTAGAAGTTCATATTACCTTATATTCAAGAGCATCAAAACCTTTGCAAACAAACTCGAAGAATGTTTTCAAGTTATCTGGGCTTGGTGCTGTTACGTAAATATTTGAATACCTAACAGCAAATAAGATCAAGTACCAATAAGTTAACAAATATTATCAGAATATTCATGAATAAAATAGTACATATAACTCAAAGCCTACCCAGCAGCAACAGCCCCGGCAACAGCTAGACCAAGTGCAGCAGATTTTCCACGCCCTCGACTAGCAATCAGAGCAACTATGCTCCGGAGGGTCTTATCCAATATTGCATCAAAAAATGTGACAACAGCTTTACCCTAAAAAAAGAAAAAGCAGGTATTCAATCCTGATCCAAAGTGCAACACTTCTTCATCCAATGTACACAGGTGACAAAATTACATACCTGATCCAATGTACAACACTTCTTAATCAAAGGACCAACAGGAAAATCATCATTTAGTGCCTCTTTCAAACTCTTTAGGTCTTGTTCTACCTCAGAAAGTCCTTCCGGATCCTTTTATCAGAAACACGTGAAAGTAAATGTTAAAGATGCTAACTGGCATGATGGAAGATAGTTTCTCTCAACCACCCTTAAATCTGCTAAAAATTACCTCCTTTGTTGGAACTTGAGTGATAGATCTGATGTGAGACGAAAGAGGCAGTATATTCAGCTCATCATCCATGACAACACATGCTTTGCAAGACGCTAGTGATAACAGAAAACGTTCATTGAAACGTCCGGAAGTTTCAGAGTGTGACTCAGTTCGAAATCTATCATGCACATCCTGATATGAACAGAACCAATCATGTAACTACAAATAAGTAGTTAAGCAAACAACATAGGTACCAAAATTACGGTTCATACCATAACCATGGTGCATAGACTAGTAAGTGAAGCAAGAGACTGCAATAATAATACAACTAGCCCACCGCCTTCCACCGTCTCTATTGTTCGTGCTAGTAGATTTGGGGTTAGAGCTTCAAAATCCTGAATACACCAAACATAAATTTAAATATGAAAGTATAAGTAAGTTGCAGCAACGTTATTTCTTATATCATTAACCAGGCCTACCTGTAGGATGCACATGCCAAAAGTATTCCCGAGAATTCTTTCAGAATCTTTGTACAAGCAATGTGTTACTTCCCCAACATCAAGAAAAAGAGAGAAAGCGTCAAGTTTTTCAGGATCTAATTGTCCTCTCTCCTTCATCTTCTTCAACTGCTTCGAACGTTTTTTATTGTGACTGCACACAAAACCAACTTCACTATTTAATATTCAGGACCAAGCTATCGACTGTGCCCAACTTGGTTCCATTATTCTTAATGACAAAAAGAAAATTCCACAATTATGCTTAACATAGTTCACAAAGTAAGGATCCATCATTCTCGACTTGGAATGACCAAAAGAAAATCACGCATAAGCACGTTCTAATAACAACATTTCAGGAAAAGTTTCTAATTTCGCGAAAAAAAAACTTATTATCTGAAACACAAGGATGATAAATGGAACCTGCTAATGTCGAGTCTGTTCTTGTAGCACCATAGCACACTTGTGTTAGACTTCACCACCGATTTTGACAAAATGTGATGAAGATTAACTATCTGTTACATAACGAAGAGAAAAAAAGTATTATAATTCATCTCCGCAAAACCCAAAAATAAAGCTTCTTAGGAAAATGCAAAGCAGAACTTCTCTTTAAGAACAAATTTTTTACCTGGTCACGAGACTTGTCACCGATGATGACAAACATGGAACGGTGTCTGAGTTTAACACCGTTTTCAATCAGAGTCCTAATTCGTTCATCCACCTTCTTCCTCATTCTCACACCAATTTATGTTTCCTAACCTTAAGCCCAAAACAAAATTCAATTTTTGTATAAAAATTCAAAGGCATGGTTTTTCAATTCTGGAGTTTCAAGACATGACCCCGTTTGTAAACAATATTTGCTATCTAATTGAACGTTTCAATTCAAAGCAAAGTTTCAAGCTTTCTACGAAAATCAACGAAGCAAAGTCTCAGAATATAGAAAAACGGGGACAAAATTAGAGCATAATAAACACAAACGGCTTCGATTCCAAGCTGTAAACTAAATACTTCGTCGGCGTAATCATTAGTCATTAGTAATGCGCGTGACGGAGAACGAACCTGAGGATTGAAGATGGTGACGGAAACGAGCAGAGAGGGTGAAAAAAAAAACAGCCTTTGTGTGTACCAAAGCAGAGAAGCGCGCCTTAAGTCAACCGTGAGTCAAAACCCTAAAACCCAGAGGGTATAATCCACTTGTAAACCGAGATCCGACCGGTTTTCTCCTTTTTCACATTTTTCCGGTTTGTGGTTATAGAGTGGATTGTGTTATACTCCGTAATTATAGGCGGAGTATATATTTATTTAAACATCGTTTGAACAAAAAAAAACAATTTCTTTGACATCTCGATTTCATAACTTCTTTGGATCCAAAAAAATAATTGAATATACTATGAACGCGTCTGTGGTGGACCATGTCACATGGTCCTATGACAGAGAAGACACTTATTAGTGAGTCAAATTGTCCTAATAATAAACCCATCTTCTTCTTCAACTTTCTCTAATTAATGGCTTCTTCTTCTTTGATTTCTTCAATAACTTCTTCTTTGTCGTCAAGCCAACATTGTAGACATGAAGTCTTCCCGAGTTTTAGCGGGAAGGACGTACGCAAAACCTTTCTAAGCCATTTACTCAAGGAGTTCCAACGCAAAGGGATTGAGATATTTAATGATAATGGGATGATCAAAAAGGGTCACTCTATAGGCCCTGAGCTCGTAGAAGCTATAAGGAGATCGAGGATTTCACTCGTCGTGCTCTCTAAGAACTACGCTTCTTCGAGCTGGTGCTTGAATGAGTTGTGTGAGATCTTGACGAGCAGGGAGAATGAGGGGCAAACGGTGATGACCATTTTCTATGGAGTTGATCCATCCGATGTGCGGAAACAAATGGGAAAGTTTGGGAAGAACTTCGAGATGACTTGTACGGGGAAAACAGAGGATGAAACACTTATATGGAGGCAAGCTTTGACCGATATAGCTAACATAGCAGGCGAAAATTCCCAAAAATGGTATGTTAAATAAGAATAGCATTTCAATGATATAGCTTCTTTTTTTGTTTTCTTTCCAAAATCGGTGATATTTTTATTGAAATGAAATATTTTTTAGTTTCAATGTGTATGGGAATAGGATTTAGTTATTTGATAGAGATTCTAGAAATCATAAGATTTACAATATCTTCTAATAGCTAGATATTTCTCTTAATTATTATATAGGGACAATGAAGCGGACATGATTGAAAAAGTTGTCAAAGATGTTTCAAACCAACTAAACACTACACCATCATTAGATTTTGATAACTTGGTCGGAGTTAAAGCTCATGTGAAACAATTGAGTTCTTTGCTTTGTCTAAAATGTGTGGACGAAGTCAGGATGCTAGGGGTTTGGGGAGCTGCGGGAATCGGTAAGACGACCATCGCACGAGCTCTCTACAACCAAATTTCAGAAAACTTCCAGCTTTGTTTATTCATGGATAATATTAAAGAAAGTTACAATGGGATCAACAGTATCGACGACTATGGTTTGAAATTGCGGTTTCAAGAGAGATTTTTGTCTAAAATCGTTGATCACCGGGAGATTAGGGTGCAACATTTAGGCGCAATAGAAGAAAAGTTAAAGAACAAAAGAGTTCTTGTTGTTCTTGATGACGTTGATGATATAGAGCAACTAGTTGCATTGGCAAACCAAACCACTTGGTTTGGTTTAGGAAGTAGGATCATTGTGACCACGGAAGATAGAGAATTATTGAAAACTCATGGCATCAATAATGTCTATTAGGTAGATTTTCCATCTTGTGATGAAGCTATTGAGATCTTCTCGAGATATGCTTTCAGACAAACTCTTCCGCCCCAAAAGTTTATGGAGCTCGCTATTGAAACAACAAAGCTTGGTGGCTGTCTTCCATTGGGTCTAAGTGTTTTGGGTTCATCTTTACGTGGAAAGAGTAAAGAAGAATGGCTACTCACGTTGCCTCGACTAAGATCAAGTCTTGATGCAAAACTTGAGAAGATATTAGAAGTTGGTTACAACTGTTTACATGAGAAAGATAAAGCCATATTCCTTCACATCGCCTGTTTCTTTAACGGTGAGAAGGTTGATCGTATCATACAATTTCTTGCTACTACTGACTTGGATATTGTCTTTGGCCTCAAAGTTCTCACGAATAAGTCTCTCGTACATATATCGACCGATGGGCGTGTCATGATGCACTATTTGCTTCAAAAATTAGGCAGAGAAGTTGTGAGAAAACAATCCATCTACGAGCCAGGGAAGCGTCAATTCTTGGTGAACTCGGAAGAGATATGTGATGTACTTCAAGATGAAACGGTAAGTATTATTTCTTTTGACTTTTGCTTGCTAATTTGCGCGGATAGAATATTCGAGATTTTTGGGGTTCTATCGATTATTATACTTTCTATGAACTAAACAAGAACTCTTTTTTCGGTTGACCTAATATGTAGGGTACAGGGTCTGTTTTAGGTATATCATTAGATATATCAAGAACGAATAAACTATCTATAAGCAAGAAAGCCTTCAAAAAGATGCGTAATCTCCAGTTTCTGAGGTTCTACGCAAACTCTATGGATGAGAAGTATGGACTAAAAGTATCCAAGAGGTTGGAATGTTTGCCAAGTAAACTAAGATTGTTGCATTGGGATGCATATCCATGGAGAAACATTCCTTCAAAGTTTTGTTCAGAGTACCTAGTTGAACTTAATATGCAACACAGCAAGCTAGAAAAGTTGTGGGATGGAACTCAGGTAAGTCTTTCTTTTGTATCCATTAATTGTTTTTAATAGAAAAAAATCGAGTTGAGATCGAGATCTACTTCAAAATTTAGTTTAGTATGCCTAATTTCTACCCTTTTTTCAAGAAGTATAGGGTCAATTTTCTTTTTGTTTAGTTTACTTAAGTTACAAGCTTGTGTACATAAAAAATTAAAAACTATAAACCCGAATTAAGATTTAAAAAGATAGATTTATAAAGTTTTTTATGCATTTTTTTATTAGTTAATGATGATGAATTGTAAAATTCAAGAAAAATAATTAAGTTTATTGAATTATTATTGGTTTAGAATTATAGAAAATTGTTAATCACAAAAAATGATGCATTTATAAATAAATTTTAATTTGTTTTTTAATATGAGTGAAAAGCTTAAAAAACTATTAATAAAAAACAGAGGGAGCAATATTTTATTCAGGTTTGATTCAATTTGGTAAATTGAATAGAATCAGAAAACTTTAAATCCAAATTTTCTAAGAGTAAATCATTTTATTATTTATAAAATGAACGTGTGACTTCAAATGTTCATGAGAATATGTTTGTCATTACCAATGATTAAATCAAATTATTTTCTTGGAAGATTACTAAATATAATCGTTTTTTTTTAATGTTCATGCTCAGCCACTGAGAAATCTCAGACAAATGGATCTAAGTTTCTCCAAGAAGTTAGGAGAGATTCCAGATCTTTCAGAAGCAACAAATCTCCAGACATTAGATTTGTCTTATTGCGAAAGCATGTCGAGTATTTCATCATCCATCGGAGAACTCAAAAAACTCAAAGACTTAACTATGTTCGGCTGCACAAAACTAGAAGCTCTTCCTACAAAACTCGATTTGGCTTCTCTCGATTCACTCTACATGGACGGATGCTCGAGGCTGAAGAGCTTTCCAGAACTTTCTAGAAACATTCAGTTTCTATATCTAGGAGAAACCGCAATAGAAGAAGTTCCTTCATCGGTTACTTCATGGACACGTCTTTTGGAATTCAACATGTCAGGTAATAAAAGACTCAAAACATTCCCTCACGTTCCAGATAGCGTTCGTGTCTTGTCTCTTGGAAACAACGAGTTTGAGAATATACCAGCCGGTCGCATCAAGCCTATGTCTCAGCTACGCAGCCTTGACCTAACCGATTGCAGAAAACTCGTTTCGCTGCCAGAACTTCCGGAATCTCTTGCTTACATCAATGCTGATAATTGTGAGTCACTTGAGATAATCTCACATCTTTCTTTCAATCCGAGCGTTGTTCTTGAGCTTGGAAACTGCGTGAAGCTCGATCAAAAATCAAGAAATCTGGTCGAGAAATCCGAATGCGAGTATGCGTTCTTACCAGGTGGAGAAGTGCCTGCATACTTCACTTATCGAACTAGTAGTGGAAGTTCTTTGAATATTCATTTGGATCATCAAAACGTTTCTCTTTCCGCGGTCACGGGTTTTAAAGCTTGCGTGGTACTTGCTGCGGGATCTAATTCCGATGTTTTGTCGGTAGATGGCGTAACGGGCCTATCTTGTTGCTTAAAAGGCAAATACAATGGATCAAGTATACAATACTATGAATGGCCAGTGATGTATCCATCTCTACTTCTAACCGATCACCGGTGTATACTTAACGTTGTGTTGGAAGACGACAACAAGGATGGAAAAGGTAAAATACTTATAGATCAAGAGATGTATTTTGAGTTTGGTTGTCCTCATTACAAGATTATTGGTTGTGGTGTACGGCTCTTGACGGGTCATGAAGAAGCGGAAAGTTTCAATGGAAGGTTTGGAATTAAATTTGGTGAAATGACTGAAGAGAAAGATGGAGAGAGGAACAAAAGCAAGAAAAGAAAAAGAGTAAACAATGATCGATTCGTCGATTAGTAGCTACATTTTTCTCAGATGAACAAATCAGAATCTCGACTGCTGTTTTGGTTCAAAAGAATCTCGACCGAGATCCGACCGGTTTTCTACTTTTCCTCTTTTTTTGGTTCCGGTTTGTCATTATAGCTAGGTGGGTTTCTCCGTTGTGTTTAAAACCGAATTCACTTATGGTTCCATGAAAGCTGCCAATGGGTAACCAGTTATCACCAAAATAAAGTTTCCTCATTATTCTAAATTGGAAAGTTAAAAAATTGTTTAGATTTTTATGTTTTTTTCTATATCTTAACCTCTAGATATAAGTCCATGACGTTTAGATTTTGAGTTTTTTTTTAACAAACCATTAATATTTGAATTGAACCAAACCAGATCTCCATTGTTTTGGTTTAGTTTTGGTTTTAACCGATAGAAATAAAAAGTTAAAGATGTCTAAAAACATGATTGGTTTTGGATCAGTTCGACTTCAAACCAATTGATTTAGTTAAAAAGTGGGGGGAAAAATCAGTTACGCTAAAAAAAACAAAAAAAATCAACTTCAAAACTTTGTCGCCATAAATATTTGGAGATATCGATTTTGTATGCATTTTTGAGTTTAGGTTATGTAGTTTCTTTTCTTTCTTTTTTGCTAAAAAATTGAAAATAAAAGTGATGTATTCTAGATTTGTAAAGTCCAATACATTTGTTATGTGTATTCTAGATTTCATACGCTTAAAACAGTGAGTGTGTATATTATTGAATTATTTAGCGATAACAAGTTTAGGTAAGCTAAGCGCTGGCAAATGGTCGTAAAATTTAAATTTTGAATGAGATTCCCTCTTATGGACAATAAAAATAACGTCATTCATCATGTATATGACTATTTTATTGTTTTTTGGTCAATAACTCACAATGGTGTGTGATACTCAATATATATATATATATATTTATAAACATATTTTTTTTTATATAAACATATTTTGGTTAGCAAACATATTTGTATCATTTTTATAAACTGATTTGTATTTTGTTAGACCATCGTATCAATGTATTTTTAGTAGGAAATTATGGTTTACACATAAGGAAACAAGTAGAGTAAATAAATAAAACCAAAAAAAAAAGTAGAGTAAATAATATAATGAAGAATAATGTATAACGTTGTTAATTTCATGGGTATTAGTAATGCATGGCCTTCAATACTTGCAAAATTAGTTTTGTAAAAAGGTAATTGTTACTCATCATTGTTTGCCTTAGAAATGTCGATTTAATCCCTATGATGTAGCTACTTGTCATTCACTCTTGTTTCTTCTCTCGTCTCTCTCTAAATTCTTAGATCTACTTTTTATTTTGCTTTTTTCTCACATAACGTGTACTACAACAACTTTATAAACTTGTGATAAGAATATTATATTACAAATATTTTGGTTGGTTTTAATATTTGTAATATGTTTCTCCGACGTCGTTCTCTTCCTCGGTGGAGCTTTCATGTCTCTTATTCTCGTCTCGTCTTTCTTCTTCTTCTCCTCAATTTCCCCATATCTGGTGGGTTGATTCCAATGCTCTTTTCACCGACAACAATATCCATGGATTCTTCAAACTCCATACAGATTCGTTTGGGGTAACGATTATAATGGTACTTGTTGAATCGATATCTCGATTTCTTTTCCAAAACTCCGACGAATAAAACTGAACTCCGATTGTGAATTTTTAAAGTTACGATTAGGCGATGTCTTATTTCTTCATTTGGTGGTGAAGAAGACGTCGGTGAAGAAGGCGATGGCCGTGTTGACGGTGCTAATCCCCTTAAACTGTTGAGATATTATACATGTTGTCATCGAAATATATGGAGGTCCGGCGAACAACGGAAACGTCTCCGACTCGTGTTACACAACTCTGATAATATGAG
This sequence comes from Eutrema yunnanense, assembly GCA_002933935.1. Classification (NCBI taxonomy): domain Eukaryota; kingdom Viridiplantae; phylum Streptophyta; class Magnoliopsida; order Brassicales; family Brassicaceae; genus Eutrema; species Eutrema yunnanense. Next base: position 468,377 of record PKML01030101.1, on the reverse strand, counting down.
TTGTCTTGATAATCGAATAAATAATTCATAATCAAATATGAGTTATCTTGATAATATGAATTATCAATATGAGTTATCTTGATAATCAAATAGATATCTAGTATCAAATATGAGTTATCTTGATAATAAGAGTTATCGATGTGAGTTATCTTGATAATCGAATAAATATCGATGATCAAATATGAGTTATCTAGATAATAAAAATTATCAATATGAGTTATCTTGATAATCAAATAGATATCAATAAATATGAGTTATTTTGATAATCAAATATGAGTTTAATATATGTTATCGTGATAATCAAATCTTTGCAGATCCACAGCGCGTCGGCGAACGCATGGATATTTCTCGAGCATTAAATGCTATGTCCCCTGCAATCCACTTTTTTGTTTGCAATATTTGTAGGGGTATTTTGGTCAGAATCTGCACATTACCTTTTCCAAAACTAATATCAACTTATTGAACGCTATTTACCTAATTTTCTACTTTTCTTAGGCTATCTATTAAATTCACCCTAATTTCATTATGATAAATATTTTTTTCTTTACTAGCAGTCTTTTTATTAATATTTATGATTCTAGCTTACTTTAAGCATAACTATTATCGAAACATATATTGACTAGTGGTTTCACCTTATGTGGCTTCTCCATCAAATCCAAATTTAAACTTTGGTTTTAAAACTTTAGTAGAAGTTTTATATTGTAACTTGTAAGCCCATTGGACCAATAAAAAAAACTTAGCTATATATTTTATTGAATTTAGCTAGTGACTGAAAATATTATATACGTCTCCTAATAAACCGACGATATACATATTTTAAAGAGATTGATGCCTGCACACGACGTGAATCGAATATTTACTATCTATTATATAATAGGAGAGTTTTCTCTCAATCTAAAATGTCCACCTCATCATCTCATTTACACAAAAAATTAAATATTAAAATAGATTTAAAACATTCATTTAATACATGTCTATAATATTTATCATTATTTTTATATAACACAAATTACAAAAATACAATACTTTGTGTAACAAAATAGAAAGAGTAATCACCTCATATGCCCCTATGAGGAATTGTTAAATCACCATTGTCCCCGACTAATCCCTATAGCCCCTCACTTTAACGAAACGACGAAAATACCCCTGGATTTTTTTAATTGAAATATCAACTCTTTAATTGTTTTTTTTTAATGAAATATCACCGCTAGTATTAGCCTAGTGTTACCCCCTAGTTGTACCAGTATTATCATATGCCCTTGTATTACCCTAGTATTATCCTAGTATTACTACCCTAGTTGTACCAGTATTACCCTATGCCCTTGTATTACCCCCTAGTTGTACCAGTATTACCATATGCCCTTGTATTACCCCTAGTTGTACCAGTATTACCCCTAGTATTACTACCTAGTTGTACCAGTATTACCATTTACGAGGTAATACTGCCCCAGTATTACCAGGTTATACCACGCTGAGGGGATTCGAACTCTGATCGCGCGCGCCCGCGGATGACGCGCGTGGAGCTCAAAACCACTGAACTACCGTGGTTTTCGTTGTCCCCTTACCGATTTAATTATATTTAACCCTTACAATCCTTCATTAAGGGTAAAATTGACATTTTATCCTCCAGGGACATCCCAGCCTTTTTTTGTACCCATAAGGGCATACAATTGTTAGATTTTAAGAATCAAAAAAATTGTAATACTAATTGGATAAAAAAATGAAATATTTTATTGAAAATGATATATTGTTAGATTTTCAACCAAAACTTTAATTTAATATTTATCCTATTTAAAATGTTAGAATGTGATTATGAAATTAAGAATGTAAAATAGATTTTAATACATATAATGAAAAAAAAAATTTCAATTTTGCTCCGAGAATATATAATTTTTTACATTCAATTTTTTAAATCATAATTAAAGATTCAACATAAGTATAACTAATACAAATATATAACTAAACGGTTATGATTTAAAATATATATATACAAATATATAAATAAAAATATATAATATTAATTATGATTTAAAAGTTGAACCGGCTATTAACAAAATTAGTATCTGCGAATACATAAGTTTGGAAGAAAAAAATGAAAATGAAATAAGTGAAAAATGACCATATAGTAAGTTCATATTTGAAAAATAAATATTAAGATAAACTACATAATTTATAGATAATCAACTACGATTCAACAAAAAATACATATAAAATGAGTTTATTATCATAATTAACAGTATAACATCTATAAATTGATACTCGATAAATTAATATCTCGACAAATCAATACATTTTTTTGGACCCGAATTGGTTTCTCGGACAAATAAATATATCGAGGATTTTCAAAGCCAAAATTTAGCCATTTACTAAATGATCGTCATAAATCTTGAAATGCTTATTACCCAATTTTTGTTAATGGAAGAGACTAAGTACCATTGAAGCCAATATAATAGACTCTGATAATCGTTCACATATTCTTGAAACAAGAAAGATGGAGAAGTTAAACCAACTCTTACAATAACCTCACTCCAAGTTCGGGTGTCCTAAGAATCATCTTTGAAACCATTGAGGTTCCTATTAATCTACTTCTTCCCTCATTATTCACATATGAAATGGACTAAAGATCATGAAGAATGATCGTTATTCTAACTTCACAAAATTGCTAAAACTCTAAGATTTTGTGAAAATTTGATTGATTTTTACTTCATTACCCAGAACAAACGATGTGTTTCTTTTGAAAAGATGTTCGTTGATCGCATCAGCTCTATCTGCAATCACAACGCCGCATATATCGCAATCTTTCCCCTCCTATAAATCCAAAACAACACGCAAAGATTTCAAATTTTGAACACCCGAATCTGGTAATGATAAGATACATAAAATTTCGAATTCTGTAATCAGACATTGAGGTAGGTGCGAGCATCGATGAAGGAGTGAAAATGGCGGAAACAGATGTGAGAAGCGGAACCATGGCTACCGAAGGTGTTTAAAGTCATGACGGCCATCGAGAATCAGCTATGTGAGTGGGATTTGTTGGATTTTTAGAACCGAGAGAGAATATGTTCTTTGGAGATGGGGAACAAGGAAAAAATCACAGATCTTTTCTCAACGGTCTTTCACGAAGAAAGCCATACTTGTGCCAAATCTATTAGCATAAATGCCCAAACATTAAAAAAAAATCTCTATTAGAGGGTGTAACTAAAAACAACTTAAAACTATACATACATAAAGAGATAATTTAAAATTCTCAAATATGTACTAAAATCATTTATAATCAAATGTAAGTGGTTTGTTTAGTTAATGTGTACATGAGCTGATGAGGTTATAATTGGCCTCAATATAAACTATAGATTCCGGAACAGACATGTAATATTATACGTTCAACTAAATATGTAACTTATGAGATATTTGAAATGGTGTTAAGAAAATAAATATAAAACTATAATTATAATCACATAGTAGTCAAATACTACATATAAACACATGAAAAAAAGAATAATATTTCACCATAAGTAAACAACATAATTAAAAGAAAAAACAGTTGTTATATACAAACACTAATAAGGAGAAATAACAAAACATACGCATATACACACAATGCAACTATAAACCGACTATTAAACTAAAATTCGAAATTAAAAAAAAAATTCCTAAAAAATAGCATATAAACAAATTTATAAAACATGAATGTAAAATATTCGCGGTCAATCCCTAGTTGAAGTTTGGTTTTAAACTTTGGTTTTAAAACTTTAGTAGAAGTTTTATATTGTAACTTGTAAGCCCATTGGACCAATAAAAAAAACTTAGCTATATATTTTATTGAATTTAGCTAGTGACTGAAAATATTATATACGTCTCCTAATAAACCGACGATATACATATTTTAAAGAGATTGATGCCTGCACACGACGTGAATCGAATATTTACTATTTAGCAAATAATGATGCACGCAAAATAGCCAACTATGTATTAAATTAAGATAAATTATGTTTACTTGTCACTTAGTAAACGTCTTCAGCAATCAGAGCTTCTTCGATGATAATATCTGAACGATGGGTGCTCTGCCAAATTATTTTCCTAGATCAACTGATTCATTTAAAATCAATTTAAATGTAAAAACTCACATCCAACGCCAGTGCTTTAGTTAGAACGAGAAGCATTCAAACTATTAAAGTAACCGATTTTTTTTGTCTTTTTGACTTAGAATATATATTATTTTTCAAAAGATAACTATATTATAAACATGTGTGTCCGTCCGGTATAAAATAACGAATAAAAATTAATTTAAGTGTTATTAATTAAATATATATAATTTTTAATTTTTAAGTTTATAATAGATTTAATAAAATTTTGGCAGCATATTCAAAAAAAAAATTAAAAGTATTTAAAAATAAATTCTAAAAATGATTTTGTTTTAATAGTATAGATAACTCCGTAAGTACACATAATCAACTACACCTCAATAATAATTGAAATATAACAATATATATTTTGTAATCAACTTATAATATTTACTAAATGGGTGATTTACTCTATAAGTATTGCATTATATAGTTTTTTTAATGGTCAAATGTAAAGATTAGCCATTTAATATTTTTTTTTCTTAAATAGACTTGCTTTTAAGAAAGTAATAATTTCTTCTTCTTTTTTTAACGAGAAAAGAAAGTAATAATTTCAATAATAATAAATTTTTATAATGGGTGCATATGCCATTTACTTAATTATAATCCATAATTGAAAGAAGGATTGGTGGTACAGATGGCGCAGTCTTGTTGAACAAATGTTTAATCAATTTGGATCAACAAGCTAACCTTACCTGGCTTGGATCTATCTTTGTCTCCCATGATATTAGATAACATTATCCCTTCTTTAAATTCATTCAAACTTAAATATTAGTTTTTTTGTTGTAAGTAACTATCCTCCATTATGATTACATTTCATATGCCATGATAACATGCATGTTATTAATTATGATACTAAACACACTCACACACACAAAAAAACTTATTAGGTGGCCACTTTGAGTTTCAAAGCAACTTTTAAGGCCAGCGCGAAAATATATCCTATGGGCTTAAAATTAAAATTCATTTGCATCTAGCTGCCTATGATCATCGTTTGCTAAAATATCTATAGACTATACATTCAAATACAAGTACCTATAAACAAGTAGGATATACAATACAGAGTGAATCAATTATTCAATTTATGCAGATCATAATCTTCTACTGAGATAATTCAATAGATTAATGAAATATATTTCCATTGATTGTCAGTAGAAATAGTTAAAACAATAAAACATTTTTGAGACAAACAAGAATGATAATCAGACTCGCATTGATGGTTAAGGCTGTCAATTTGAGTGTTTACTCGTGGGTCTTGTGGGTTTTGATCTGCCGCGGGACGGATGCGGGTCGACAATTTTCAAAATACCAAAAAGCGGAGTGGGTGCGGGTCGAGTTTTTCAAATGCGGAGCGGGTGTGGATCGGTATTTTTTTTCCCGTGGATCTCGCGGGTTACCCGCAATTACAAAAAAAAATTTTATTTACTAAATACTATTAAAATGTTGAAATATTTTGTAATATATATATATATATATATTTTTTTTTGTTAACTGATTTGTTTTGTAATATATAGAAATTAATTAATTATTTTGTTATTTTTTCAGAAAATTGTGTATTTATGTTTTTTTCAAGTGAAATTTATTTTATTAAATATATTTATTTTACTAAATTTTGTTTTTTTTTAAATATGCGGGTTACCCACGGGTTCAAGCGAAGCGGGTGCGGATCGAACAATTTTTGTTAATGAGTCAAGCGGGACGGATCGATGCGGGTCGGAAATAACATGTAACCCGCGTGAGACGGATCTAGCGGACAAGTTGGACCCGCTTGACAGCTCGACAGCTCTAGTGATGGTGGTATAACTGTTGAAAATTCTCTATATGAGTTATGCTAGCTAGGGTTTGAATTCTTTTTTCATTGCGGTTTAATTTATCATGGTTAATTGGTCTGTCGATGTTTTAAATAGCAATTACATAGCATTTTTATTCTAAATCTGAATAGCATTTTTATTCTAAATATGAGAAATCCATTAAAATGCTAGAACCAATATCCCCCACTTAGCATTTTTATAGGTATTGATGACGATTCAGTCTGGGAATATTCTGTTACAAAAATAAAATTAAAAAATAACAAGATATAAATTGAAAAATAAATAAATAAACAAAATTAGGTAAATCCCAACTTGAACAAAAACTCATGTATAGTTTTGCTAACTAGATTTTAATCCGCGTTATGCGCATGATAACTTTTTATTAAAAATAATTTTAAATTTTTGGCTAAATTAATACTTCCTCTGTTTCAAAAAAATGTCATTCTGACAATTTTCACACAAATTAAGAAACAAGATAAAAGTTCTTTTATACCCCTAAACTATTTATGTATAGGGATTACGAAAGATATACCACGATGACTTTTCATATTTATTCACAATTTTGTAAATAATTTTATCATATTTATTTGAGGTTAAAAAAGGAATGTTTTGTCAAAATTTGTATTGATATTAGATAATGAAACTTTTATGTAACAAAAAAAAATGTTAAAATGACATTTTTTTTGAAACGGATGGAGTATTGGTTAGCATATATATAAATACATATATATTAATATTACACAACTAAATTTTACATCTATTAATTAAATAAGAATTTGAGTTAGTTTTGATGTGCGGATTAATATATAAATTTGGGATATGGAAATGATGTGATGTTAATATATACATATAACGTACCAACACAGATTATAACCTAGATATGTATATCCTTCGAATAGAAATTTGATTATGAACTTTTTTTTTAAATAAGATGATTACTTTTGGCTAATGAGTTTTTATATAATATGTTTAATTAATGATTATAAATTGAGTTGTCAAAACGGACTAACATGTCTATTTAATCCGTTTTGCAGTGGACTTTACAATATTATATGAGATAATCCACAAAAACTATAATCTGGAAAGAATTAACTTTAATATGCATCGTTTAATGACTGTGAGCTTTGTAGTCGATCCGTGAACTATTAAAAAATTAATTTTTCGTGTCTAACTCTTTATAAAAGCAGTAAAATATATTTCAAATTTATGTTTGATATATACTCAAGTAAAAATATAACAAATTTATTGAAAAATACCAAAGTTAACAAAAACATATTACCAAAATTAGAAAACAGGCGAAATGGACAATAAAGGAAAACCTTTATAAGGAAATAAAACATAAAAGTATTAATGAAATGGGATAAGCATCTAATACACACATAAGCAATATGGAGTTCCGTTGGTGTCGGAAGTGACATGTATTACACAATTAAAGGGGCCTCCAACATTGGATGTTGGATATATATAAGCTTATCATTCTAATCACGCAATTGATTAAATATACATCATGTCGACTCCATTTAATATATATTATACTTATTTTAAAGTAATAGACAATTATGAATTCATGAACATATTTATTTAGAGACTTAAGGGGACATTTCGAATAAATCTTACACCAAATATTTTTGAAAATAATAAAAACTAAGTCAACAAATGTCACCATTAAAAGTCATTTATTCGGTTCTTGGTATTTATCATGAATGATAGAATTCGATCAAAAAAAAAAAAACATGAATGATAGTCAAATGATGGAATCTAAAAAGTTCATCATTTTATGTTTATAGGAAATGATAATAAGAAAATCATTAAGTTTATATCAATAATAGGAAACTCATAATCGTATACACCTATATATAATATATATATGTCCTAATGTCCATATGTATGTATGTCATAACGAATTATATGAATGTTGTTAAAGTTCATAAGCTTGTACTGAATAGATTATTTCTTACTTAATATTACATTATATCGTTTTTCTAAGCCTTTGACATGAAATTTATAGCAACATATTTGAAATTTGACTAAAAATCAAATTAAAGCGTGCACGCTTACATGCACATGCATGTACGTACGGTCTGGAAGTATGTATATTCATTGTACCAATAAAGAAGTACGTACGTACGTAAGTTTTTTTTTTTTGTGTCAAATCACGTACGTAAGGTTTTTTTTTTTAAAAGTACGTACGCATACCATAAATAGACGAAGCAACAAGAAAAAGAATGTTTCAACTTGTTTTCTCCACCGTTAATTAAGCAAGTGGTATTCGGTAAACAAACTAAGCAACAAGGAAATGATATTGTGATCCATACTTGAAGTCTTTATCCAATCTACTTTTTTTTTTATTGGATGACGATGATTGAAAATTTTCTATATAAGTAATCTATTTGAGATCTGTTTTTTTCTGAATAATTCTAAAACATCACTTGCTGAAATTAATTTTAAAAAACATACATAGACCTAAATAAATAAAACTCAAATTTCATCAAGAATACTGTCTCGTTTTTTTCCTTCTTTTTCCCAATAAAATACATCACTAGTATATATTCTTAATCATATCTCCCTCTCTCTTTGTTATGCCGTATCTTCGGCAAAACCCAGATGAAGATCCAGCGACTTAATGTTTCTCTTCGAACCAGAATGAGAAGTCAGATCTCTCTGGAACCGAATCATGTTTTGTCGTACACCGTACATCTTACCCTTCTCACCACTATGTTCATTAAGATCTTGACACGTGTCCTTATTACCGAAGCTAATCTGAGACGACATTGACGACCACTCCTCGTTGAACACACCCATCAGATTATTATTCACGTGCATGGAAGAGAACGGGCAGTACGACGGCGTTTTGTATTGTCTTTGAAACGACGTCGTGATGGGTTGTTGGTGGCTGGTGAGATAATAGCCGATGCTAGCTCGTCGAGCTTGAAGCTGAAGCCTCTTCTTCTTCAATCTCTCCTTTTTGTGAGCGTTTTGGTGACCTCCCAAGGCTTGAGAATTTGCAAACTCTTTGCCACAATATTGGCACTCGAGTCTTTTCGCTATAAACGATGACGTCTTGTTCGTTGAAGAGCTCACGCTATCCGCCGTCGTGACTTCCGGCGAACGATTACCGCTGATGAGATCGAATCCGAACAGTTTTATGGTCTTGTCGGAGGACGAGTCTGAGGAGCTTTCGCCTGTACGAGACATTGTCGGAGATATAGACATATAATTGTCTACGTATGTGTTTTCTGGTGGGTTTGATTAGCTTATTAGGAGATGTGTAAATGATCTTCTTTATATAGTAAAGGTTGAGAGACGGAGGATGTTTATAGTTTAATAATTTGTAATTAATGATGCACTGCATCTGTACTATAATGTATTGTATGTTTTAAGGAGTTTTATATTGTTGGAAGGGTTTTTATATTAGTCATGAACAGGATCGACTTAATTTTCTTAGGGTTTAATTATAATAAAATTAGTTGTTTGAATCTAAGGTGTGACGAGAAATGATCTTGGAAAATAATCCTTGACAGTTTCTATCATACTAAACACGGAATAGTTTATACAAATATGTGGATACCACGCGCCTATATATATATATATGAACGATAAATAATAAAAATATTTATACTATATAGAAAGACTTAACTTGTCAACTTATTTTATCTTTTGTCTTATGCATAATGCACAATACATTATACACATTTGCTTAAAATTTATAAGCTTTAATTTTAAATATTGCGGAAAAATACTTTCTGTTTAGTGCGGTGAATAAAATAGTTAGATTAAGTTGAGATATGATGAATTTTAAAATGCATATGAAAATGCATGCAGCGATCACACCACTTGTGACAATTAATACAAAAGTTATATTCTAAGCTTAAAGGGAAGATTAAGATGTTAATATCATATTATAAATAAAATCAAAAGTCAAAGAAAGATAGCAAGAAATAAAGCTAATCGATTTAACCCAAAATATATAAATAATCAACCTGCAAGGTGAAGGATAATACTTAATTTGATCCCTAAAATAATATTAAAAATTCACTATACTTGACATGCATATGATATCCATCATAATTTTTAAGCGAGTAAATGTTAACTCAAGAACCAAAACAAACGGATCATCGTCCGGTGTTCTCTACTAAAAAAAACAATTAGTCCATAAATTTATTAGATTTAGAGCTATGTATACTTATGTGATATTATTCATTATACATTTTAGAAATCTCCCATCAACTAAAGTTGCTCGCATAGAGATCATGGAGCATGTATTGAAGTTTCTTTGTAATTTATCGCCATGTTTTCCACCTACACCAAATATTATTTGTCTAATTAATTACCGTGAGAAAAGAAAGAAGAAAGCCTATCTTGACCATGTTTAATGAATGCTAATTAAATTATTAAATTTATTAGGGAGAATAGTTAGTTGCCAAATGAAGGAATACAAGAAGTGGGCAATGATGCAAGCATCTATACTATACAACAAATAAAAAATATATTCACAAGTCTAATCTTCACAACAAAATCTTGGGCAAATCTTCATAAAGCATGAGAAGACATTATTTTATACAGAGAAAAAAATAGTATTAAAAAGGCATAGACTATTCTATTTTCAGGTGAATCAAGTCATGAGATAATCTTATTTTAACAAAATAATGGCATTGGGTTTGGACAGTTGTTCCCATTAAGATCCCACTGCTCTTTAACTTACTCCTTCTATTTCATAATATAAATTATTTTGGTTAAAATTTTAAAATATTTTTCTTCAAAAATATCATTTAGTATAAAACTAAAAATAACCCAACCAGTAATAAAAACTATAGTTATAATTAATCACACAATATCCAACAAAGGTAAAAATTGTATAAAAATATGAGAACAATTTATATTTTAAAACAAAAAAACCTCTAAAACAAATTATATTATGAAACAGATGGAGTAAAAGATAGATCAAGACAATTAATTGAAATATTAAAAATTAATCGTTATTAAGTGTTATAATTAATTATGTTCACTCATACAACCTAAGATCTCTGATTGGTGGACTTTCTTGCCATGGTGTCGAATGCAATCAAAAGCTATTTCCTCTCTCTCTCTCGTCCTTTATTTTATTTTAATTGAAAATTGTAATACTCCTATTAATTGAGGGAAAGAAGAATTCCAAATAAGCATGCTGTCAACAATCATCTTATATTATCTAATCAGATGTGGAATAATTTTATCCCATTATGGTTTTTTTCGAAAGTTTCTTTGTGGCAACTAGGTGGGTGGGTTGGTTTCTATAATATTTAAAGTAACAAACTTTTTTTTTTTGTGTAACAAACTTATATATTATATACTCCACATATAATATATAAGTTTGTTACATTAAATAATATTATAGAAACCAAATATTATATATATAAACTATTCCCCCTCATCTTCTTAGGTTTCGAATGGTGACAGCGGTTTGAGCGGTGCGGAACAAGCGGTTTAGGAGGTGCGGTGCGGTTTTAGTGCGGTGCGGTTGGAAGAAACGCATCATGCGGAACAAGTGCGGTTACTGCGGAACAAGCGGTGCAAGACAATATATGAATGGTGAAAAAACAACATGCGGTGCGGTTCAAATGTGTGAATGGTGAAAATATAAAAAGCGGTGCGAGATATATAGTTTTAAAAAATAATTTATAAATAAAATAGATTAATGATATTAATATAATTATAAATTAAAATTATTAATTTGTTAATGATCAAGTCTTTTTCATAAATTAATTACGAACCATAACTAAATAATTATTAAAATTTAATAAATTTGTTTGACATTTTACAATAATATATTTATTGCTCAAAAAAAAAATACATCCACAAAAACCAAGTAAAATCATATAATATTATCGAGTACGTTGATTTTCCCATGTTCTT